>JAQIWG010000302.1:0-37577 GCA_034695025.1 Chamaedrilus cognettii
TTTTGACTTGCTTTGAGGACATTTTTCAGGTAAAACCTCAAAAATATCTGTCATATTTCAATTTGTTGCACTGTTTTCTATGTGAAGTATCTTACTTTAGTTTTATGATCAAGTACAACCTCAGTTTGCGCAGTTAAAATTATTTTACCCCAAAAAACTAATTTTTTGCAAAAGTTTCCGATCAATTGGCCACTACTGTAGCTGGTTGGTATACAAATGCGCTAAAACTTAAGATCCCTCAACATAAAATCAAAACGGCCTTTTACGACCACCTGCAAACTCAAGCGTCAATTTCCAGAGTATAACCCATGCCCACCGACACAAAACACGAATCTGTGATTAGTCCTTGAAAATCACAATTGATGACTTCCATTTTTAACCCAATGTCGTGGAACTCCAGGGTTGATATCATCCCACCACGCTTTTGTCATAAACCTACATCGATGACATTTTAAAACCAGTAAACATCTTATTTTAAATCCACCAAAATGCATAAACAGCATACAGAAAGTCAAGTCATTCGTCATAAAAATAAGTCATAATAAAAAAGATAAGGACCTGGAGGTTGGGTCGATCGGCGAGGCGGCAGAGCCAGCGGTCTGGGCTCTTGGAGTCAAGGACCTCAACCACATCCCCCTCCTTGAGGGCCAGGCCATCAGACCCCGCGGGGGGCTTGTAGTCCGTGATCGCCGTGAACAACGGGAACTCCTTGCACAAGCAGACAAAACTGATGTCACTACAACATCATATAAGAAAGAGTCAAAGACCCTTAGGCTGGGTTTTTCAATCACGCATCAAAATGCTGACCAATCAATAAACAGAGATCATTATCTAGTCTTTATTTCACGCGATATGATTGTTGGCTGCTTAGATATTATTTCGAACAGCATCTAAAAAACTCAGGCTCAGAGCTTAATTCATATAATTATTTAAAAAAAATCATTCTTGAAATTAGAAGAAATTACATCAGACTGTCTCCTCTGCAATTCCTTGGAACATAAGATGCAAATATTTACCAACACGTTATATCAGGAGTTGGCTAAGGGACTTTTTTCACTCATGCCGTATGCATTCAAAACAGACCTACATTTCTATAAGCATCAGGACACATTCAAAATCTTTACCTGGAGAGCCTCTGCAAACCCGTCTTCCTCTTCGTCGGAGGATTCTTCCTCATCCTCCTCTCCCTCGGCGAGCAGCAGGCGCACCGGCACGTAACAAACCTGCACAACAGTAGCCTGCAACTTCATCAGAGAATACATCAATGAGGCACTCAAAAACTCTAAAATATAATGACGCTTTGAGGTTAAAAAACAAGCAGAAGATATTGCACCACCCTCTCCGTAACTTCTTTCTGCATAAAAAAAATCACAAGGTTTCTTTTGTGAACAGCTTGACAAAATTATAAAAGAATTGAATTACCCAAATAATTAATTATCAAATCAATTGAATGTTATACGATACCACTCGTAATCAGCACAATATCAATAACAAACGGGTCAATGAAAAAGAAGAAGAAGACATTCCACCTTCTCCTTGTCGGCCTGTTTCCTGACGAGCCACATGGTTTCCTTCTCCGTGTCGAGGACCTCGACGACATCACCCTTCAGCAGGTCGACCTAAGAAAATAAAACAATTATTGTTTATTTTCATGCGCGTATTGTTTCACTATAATGTTGAACGTATGAAGGCTTACATATACAGCTGCCATCAGCCAATGGATGCAGCAGTTTGGACACAATAATAAAGAACATGAAAAATTAAGCACTAATAATAATAATCCATATTATTGAATTAAATCAACAGCAAAGTTGAATACCTAATTTTTGAGTTTAGTTATGGTTAAAAATAAACGTAAAATAAACCATCTATACAGCATTCATATTAGCTTCATTCAAGGTTATTTTTCTAAATGTATGTATTAGCAAGACGTCATAATTTGAAGGGACTTTTCTCCAGTAAAGTGGAGTAAGCCGGTAAAGTGGTCAGAATGCTACATTCGGACCTTCTTGTCCTTGCAGGAGTAGGCGTCCTTCATGGTGTACTTGCGGAACAGCATCGACTGGTCCTCGCTCGTCGACAGACGCTGACGCTCCTCTTCGATCTGGACGGAGAGCTTCTGGACGACTTCCAGGTCTACCTCGTGGGGCTCTGCGCAGTGTCAGAAAACGCGAGTACAGTGTTCGATGGATACAACCTGGAACACCATAATTGTCTCTCTTTCTCTAGTTCACTGCTAAACGGTAGGTCCCTGGCATCCAACCTCTCCACACCTGGCGGTCCTCCACCATTTTCTACATGTTTCCATATGATTTTCTTTCCAGTAATTCATCTATTATTCCTATTCTCTTCTTTCCCCTCGTCCTCTTGCCCTTCATTCTTCCCTCCAGCATTTCTCTCATCAATCCCTCTCCTCTCACTATATGCCCAATCCAGTTTTCTTTCTCTGTCCCATCATATGCATAAGTGTTCTTTTCGCCAAAATTCTCGCCATGCATCCTCGTTAGTTCCTTTCCACTGTATAATTTTTGAATGTGGGAAAAGTAGCCCTAAATGCAACATAATTGATTCAACCTCTGAAAATTTCTTCCGAACTGCCCACTTCTGCATCGTCGCAGTACTGTTTATAACCCAACACATTATCTTCATAAAAACTTTATTTTCATTTAACATTTTTTATGAATTCTTTTTTGTTTTCATCGTACCCTTGATAGTGACGTTAACGGTTGAGAACGCCCCCCCCGCTATATTGCTCGCGGTGCAGGTGTACTCCCCGGCGTCAGCCTTGCTGCAGTTCTTGAGCTCAACAAAATGGACACCGTCCTGGCACCCCATCGTCACCAGGGTCTCGCTCCCCGCCCCCTCGGCCGCGGGGAGGGGGCCTGCTTTGAGGGGCTTGCCCTCCTTGAACCAAGACACGCTCACGTCTGTCCCTGTATGTAGAAACGCATCGCTGGGTGTGTGTTTAACCCCTCGTCGGATATTTTAGTCACAATGCATTTTGCAACTTTGCGATGTTTGTTGACAAGCATAACAATAGCAAAAAGTAGCAAAGCCCCCCTTTTAGAGACCACCTGCCTCTAACCTTCAACATAGTGATTACAAATGAAAACAGTTGAACATCTTCGTTTTCAAATATTCTTGTTATCTTCAATGCCAAATTCATTTTTCCTTGACGACAACCTTGAAGCTGTAAACATTTACGATATCAGTGAAACAAAAAAGAAAAGAAAGACAACTCAATAATTTGCAGACCTTTAACCGCAGTCGTAAGTTTGACATCCTCCCCTACCAACACGGTCACAGGTTCGAGCTTTGTGACAAACTCAGGCGCGATGGCGCCACCATCCGTATATCTGCACACAAAGTCACTTAAATTTAAATTTTATCACAGCATTTTTATTTTCCGATTTTTGAATATTTAAAACAATCTCACATCCAAAATTTTATACTTATGACTATCCTTAAAAAAAAATCTTTCGTAAAGCCACAAGAAGAAAAAAATGATCAACATAAAGAATGGGCTTCTTCCCGATACAATGCAACCTAGATGCCAAAAAAAGAGGAAAAAGACAAGTTATTTTTTTCTGCATTATTACTGTCATAAAATTAATAGTGTTAAAAACATTAAACACAGCAACAAAAATAATAGTTTCATTGTAAACCAAAAGCTCGCGCAGTGTACGCACTCGACTCCCTTGGGCTGGACGCTGACGGTGACCGCGTGGAAGACCTTGCCCCGCTCGTTGACCGCAGTCAGTGTGTACTCCCCGCTGTCCCCGGGCCGCGCGTCCGTCACTCTCAGCACGTGCAGCCGATCCCTGTAGGTCACGCTGATCCGCCCATCCACATCGGACGAGGAGGATATGGGCGCACCGTCACGGTAGAACGTCACTTGCGGCTCAGGCAAACCTACATAGAAGTTATTGATTATCATACGACCACTGGGTCCACAGACCAAGAGCCTGTTTCTCAAAATATCTTAAGAAAACTTTAGTCTTAAGAAATTCTTCAGAAAATGATAGGGAAATTTGTTATAACAAAGCGATTTATAAAAAAAAAATAAGAAAAAAATTCATATTGAACGCTCAGCAAGACTACGCGCTCTAAACCACATGATGACATAATTTTGGCGGTCGGCGAATGGATTTACATTTTTTTTAAACTGATTTAGGATCAAGCAAATGCTTAAAGTTCGTTATGTAAGCTTTAAGAAATAGGCTCCTGGGTTGAGTTCCTGCGCCGGCAACTATTAAACCCTGTGTAACAGGCACTTCAGCAAGACTGCTAAACACACAAGTGTTGCTAACCTAATAATCTAATCGTCCAGGGTCAATTATTATTCTGGTTGGCGACAGGAAGGGCATCTGGCCAATAGAACAGTAAGTTTATCAGCAACGGTTGAATATTAACAAGACTGTCTAAAAATCAAAACACTGTGAGCTATAGACTCTAACAACACGCTATTTTGTAATTTTGCTTCTTTTTCTTGATCTAAGTATCAGTTTTAAAAAGTGTGCGTATGAAAATATTGCTTACCGGAAACCTTGCAGACGAGCTCGATCGTCTCCCCCTCACGCACAATCTGTGGTTTCGGGCATTCCTCCAGCTTTGGCGGCCTCTTCTCCACCTTCGACAGCACGTTCACGGACACCGTACACGCCACAATTCCCCCGTCGTTCTCTGCGGACATTGTGTACTCTCCCGCGTCCTCGAAAGTCGCCTCGGAAATTTCCAGAAACTGCGTTCCAGTCGTTGCATCGTAATCGGCTCTCACGCGCTTGTCCTTCTTCTTAGGCTTGAGCTTTTTCCCGTTCTTGGCCCATGTGACATCTGGCTGTGGTTGATCGGCGATCTGGCATGTCAGCCGGATTGTTTCGCCCTCCTTCACCGTGGTTGGTTCCGGCTTCAGGATGAAGACCGGCAAGTCGCCGTCGTCTTCAAATTCTTCTGCTTCTTCAACTTTTTCCTTAGCGGATACTTCGCCCCTCGCCTTGACTTCCGCTTTTTCTTCGCTGACAGTTTTCACTTCTTTAATTTCCTCGATCACGGAAGCTTTCGTTTCCGTCTGCTTCTGTTCTTTCGTCTTTTTCTTTTTCTTCTGCGTCGCTTCTTCGATTATTTTGGCGGATTTAGCAGTGGCGTCCTCAAAGTCATGCGCCAGGGTTTGCTCGAGGGTCGGGGGTCGCTGGGCAAGGGTTTTGAGACGGTCAAGATCCGACGATGTTTCGCCGACATACACCGACACCGTCGCACTACTGGTCGCCACCTGGTGAGAAAACAGTAAACAGTTAAAAAAAATATCAGTTTTACAAATATCAACAAAATACGGTAAAAATAATTAGTTAAAATTAACTACTTATTCGATTATAACATTAACGTTGAATTTGTCCAGATAAAATATGTCACTGTCACTGCAATACATAGAATTTAGACAAATCTATGTTTCAGTGACCTTGACTTGGCCTTGAATTTTTTTATCGTAGGTCTTGGCTATCGTTATATATTACGTAATAGCCTCTACAATAATATAGAAACAGTATTCAAGGTCGATGTATACTAAATCAAATCAAACTTAAAACATCAGAACATATAAATGTATTTACGTATAGATTTAGATACACAATTCATTAATTCATTGCATAATTCATTTCATAATTAGAATCTATAATAATTGATAATAATTCATTTAAGAATCATTTGAATCACACCGCGAGGTCCAATGCTACGGATTCTCCTACAGCCACTCGCTACCATCTAGTCACCTCGTTGATGAGCTTGACGGTGTATTCGCCGCTGTCCTCCGTCACAGTGTTAGCGATCTGCAGAATAACGCGATTTTGACCCGCGTCAAAGTCGACCTTGACCCTTGAGTCATCGGCCGGGGTCAGCGGCTTCTTGTCCTTGAGCCAGACCACATCTGGCGTAGGCTCACCTACAGGACACATCATAGAACTTATAAATAGGCCCATTCTGAATAAGAGAACATTGATACCAATTTATTAATATCTTGGCATAATATCCTAGGTTTGTATCAAACTAAGTACTTAGTCATTCTTCATCTAATCTTCATAGCCTGTGCATGCAAAAATAAATATACATCAACTAGCTAAAATCGGCAAATATTCTCTTTACAATGACACAAATACAAGCAAGAGAAGCATGTTGTATGTGGCAATTAGGGATTATTAAGTTTCATTGATACAATACCGCTCTTATAGAAAATCATTAACTGCCGGTTGCTCGACCTCGATTTGAAGTGCAATTTAATTTTGTAGTCCGATTTAACCAATGAAAATCCATGAGAGAATTGTATCGAATAATTTGATTGGTCAATTTGGACTACAAAATTAAATCGCACTTCAAATCGAGGTCGAGCCACCGGCAGCAAGTCAATATGGCCTAAAGGCAAAGGCAATTCAAAAATACTATCACGTCTAACAGCAAAAGCAACAGGCCTAATACATATAATCGCGCATTTATCATCGTGAAAATAATTCAAATCCTACAATTTACTAAATTGTTTTGTTTCATACGCGCTTACGTTACACGCGACACTGAAGCCTTACCTACCTTCCCGCTCAACCTGCTCAAAAACGCAACACACTAGTTGCATTTAAGATTTAAACCAGACGATCGCGGGCGCAAATAATTCCAGAAAAAAATAAAGCTTTCAAAAATGCCCAACGTGCCCCAATTTTGCTTACCTGAGACCTGGCACTGCAGCTGCAGCACCTCCCCAGCCAGCACGGCCGCCCCCTCGGGCTTGACGACGAAGGCCGGCGCCCCCTCCTGGGCCGCCCCTCGGACCCGAGTCTCACTCGCCTGCTCTGCGCGCGAGGACTCGCTCCGCTGGACTGTCTCCTCTGAGGTGGAGTGGACGTCCTGGGAGGTGCGTTGGAAGGACGTTCCATCGGAGGACTCCTCCAGAGTAATGGTACGCACCGTCCGAGCGGACTCCTCCAGTATCACCTGGAAAAGGATGTTGCTGCATTTCAATCATAGTTCTGCTTTTGCACAATTGGACTTGTTATGAAATCCTCAATACGACACGTTATGATGAAAGGATAAAGAGACATGGTTAAAAAACATTATTCTTAAAAATAATAACATGTTTAACAGGTTATTCTCATCCGAAACATGCAAAAGAAACAGATGATGAGCCAATCAATGCGACAGAAGAAACTTACAAATATATGCAATGACAGTAACCGCACCTCTCTCAAAATCCCAGCACAAAGGCATTTGTGAAAGCATTGTCATATTTCAGAATCCGCATTGGCTCTTGAATAATGTCGTAACAAGCCATTCAGGCTAGTGTTTATATCAATATAATAACAATATTTATATCAACATTTCTTAGCACTCCATTGAAAAATTTATGCAGGCACTGTGTCCAAATAATTTGACAAAATGGTTAAGAAAACGGTAGTTGCAAACCTTTTCATCGGTTTTCTTTGTCTCAGCCACGGTCTCGGTCAATGTCTCCTCCTTTGTACCCTTCTTCGCCTTCTTCATCTTTGTGACATCCTCCACACCAGCCTTCCCTTCAGCCTGCTCAGCCACATCCTCAGCCACCGTTTTTTCAGTCGACTTTGGCTTCATCGTTCTAGAATCTACCTCGGACGTCGCCACCACAGTCCCCTTCTTCTCATCAGTCACAACCGTCGTTTTTGTAACCGTGGTGGTCTCTTCTGTGACGGAGACCTTGACGGTGACCTTGGCTGCGCCGTGCAGGTTGGTCGCCCTGACCGTGTACTGTGCGCTGTCCTCCAGCAGCGCCGTCTGCACGTGCAGCACATAGAGGTCGTTCGTGCTGTCGTAGCCGTACCTCACGCGCTTGTCGCCCTTCTTCGGCTTTATCCGCTCCTCACCCTTGAACCACTTAACCTCCGGCTTCGGCTCACCTGAGAGCAATAATAATCGTGGTTTAAAGTCTGCTTCGATATTTTGAACCGTCAGCGGGGAACTCCCGATACACACACGAAGGAGTAACGAGACAGCAGCATAAAGAAACATTATCATGTTAGCATAGAAAGGGTTCTTAGAAAATAAATTATAGCAATTTTTTAGATGGCTAATCGAGATTCTTAATAATTTTAAATTAGTTCTAGAAAAATTCGAATTACAATGTCAATCTAATTACAAAACAGCAAATTAAAAAATTTGTTTACATATAAATATCAGAAATATAAAAATCATAAATCTGCAGCCTTAACAACAATCATGCAAGTCACTCAGACAGACGACCACAGTTGGATATCACAGGAATAGTTATTACAATCCTAGGATAACCGCTACAGATGGAAGCATAATACGTTTACAATTTTAACTTGGAAATTAGGACACTGACATTATGACTGTAAAGGCATCTTTTGCAATAGAAGTTAAGTTTAGCGGTTGTGTGGAACACAGAGAGATTCAACATATTCCTGTTTGTGCGACCGATTTTACAGACATTTATTTTAAAATACGAGAACAATAAAGGCAAACTTAAAGCAACAATAATTGCAGGATACAACAATGAAGCGACAAGAAATAGCTCCATATAGAGCAACATTGAACATCATGCAGGCATGCTTTAACATTTACATATCGAGGCATAGAATGATAACACGGAAGCGCTAAATGATATATGATTATTGCAAGCGGTGGATTAAAAATCCCTTCAATTCATATATAATTGATGGTAGCACTCCATTTGCTTTCAGCGTATTGCTTATCTGCAGTTACACCATAACAATTACTGGCTACTGCTGACTTCATCGCTAGAATGTAAAACAGTATTGATGAGATTAGCGCTACAGAACAAGCTTATAATATTGATCATAGGCCTACTGCGTTTCAACAAGATAAATTATATCAAATTCTTCATGAACATAAGCGACGCAAAATTAAAAAGTTATAAGTTGTGTAAGCTTCGCTACAAATTTAACACTAAAATCTCTGTTATTACTCGCTATAGAACCAAGTGAAGAGAACATATAACACTTTTTTAGGCAACAACTACAATCTCCACTTTGTGCCTGTGAAATAGTCTTCTACAAACGTCAACGATGTGAAATTAATCTTACGAACAACAAACAAATACACCTGCGACAATGTGCAAGCAACAATACTGGCTCAAACTTGAGCCACATTGCGTTGCGTCAACATACATATAGTTAACTTGTTATTCCGACAACATGCCATTCTGTGTTCGATGCGGCTCCTGTTGCGGTTACCTGAAACCTGGCAATGCAACTGTATCACTTCC
Source organism: Chamaedrilus cognettii (assembly GCA_034695025.1). Lineage (NCBI taxonomy): Eukaryota > Metazoa > Annelida > Clitellata > Enchytraeida > Enchytraeidae > Chamaedrilus > Chamaedrilus cognettii. Next base: position 9,257 of record JAQIWG010000302.1, read on the forward strand.
CCCACAAACACCTCCGCTGGTTCCGGTCTGGTGACAAAAACTGGTGCACCAGATTTCCCCGGCTCCGATGTCCCTTCTTCGCCAAACTCGATCGATTCTTGCGCGGTGCTGGAAATGTCCTCGGATGTTTTGACAAATGATTTGCTTTCGCCGGACTCTTCCAAATCCACCGTTGTCGTTTTTTTATCCTTTACCACAACGTCGGCCTTGGTTTCTGCTGCTGAACATTCTTCTTTTTCTCCTGTAGCCTTCACATCCTCAACGCATTTCTCCATCCCGATAACTTTGACCTCTGCACTAATGTCTTTCGTAATAGAAGATTTATCTGTTGCGACATCTGCTTGTTCTTCAGTGAAATCAATGTTTGACACTTTTGATTTTGTGGTGGCATTGGCCTCCTCGCGATTCTTCGCAGTATCGCCATCTTTTGTTTTCGCGCCGGTATCCGACAATATCGTCAGTTCCGTGTCAGCCTCTGATGTTTTTTTGTTCTCTTCAGCTCGAACTGTCAAACTGATATTAGCTTCTTCTGCAAAGATCAACTCAGAACGTTCCTTTCTCTCCTCCGTTACTTCTGTTTTCGAAACCACTTTCACTTCTTGTTTAAGTTCTTCAGTGACGAAGATGTTGATGGTGACCTTGGCTGCGCCATGCAGGTTGGTCGCCCTGACCGTGTACTGCGCGCTGTCCTCCAGCAGCGCCGTCTGCACGTGCAGCACATAGAGGTCGTTCGTGCTGTCGTAGCCGTACCTCACGCGCTTGTCGCCCTTCTTTGGCTTTATCCGCTCCTCACCCTTGAACCACTTCACCTCCGGCTTCGGCTCACCTGATGACGATGAGCCAAAATAGCGGCTAATTGGGATTTTGATTTCTAAACGCAAATCTATCGATAGTGAAAAAATGTGGAATCAATAAGAAAAGGAATAGGCTAATAGAATTGTAAACATACCGTATATAGATACAACATCTAAATTAAGGAACTAAAGAACGTCAGAAAAAAAATACTTTACATATGTTTCCTTTTGAATACTTTTAAAATGCAATCGGCTTCAATCCATGGCAAGTGAATGGTTTGTGGGTATATAATGGAGTCTTAAGACCGTTTGCGAGCTCAGTTTGATAATAAATGAGCTTACAATGAACATACGACAATGAACAATGGCAGTTCAAATATAAGGCATAAAATACTATTCTAATCATATTGCACATTTCTAACCAATGAGATATTGCGACAAAATTTGAATAATATCAAAAAGCGCAGTAATAACTAACCTCAACCCTAGACTTACCTTAACCTAACTTGCTGAAGTCTAGCTTTCATTATGTACATGTAGGTTTGATAGAGAGGAAGAATCTAGCAACATGGAACGGTCATATCAAACAAAATTTGAAAGTGACACCATCGATTTATATCTATAAAATTTAGCTAACGTGATACAAACGTGCACATTAAACTGCATGCAAGCTAAATACTTAATAGAAAAGTTACTCACAGATAGGTAAAAAAAAGGAGCATAACTAGCTGGCAAAACATCTCAAATTGCTTGAAACCTTAACTAAAAATCAAACACCTTTTCACTTTATATACTTTATTAACTCAGAATACGATACAGATTCATGCACCGATGAACCATAATTTCAGCTTAGGTGAAAGTGCTACCACACTACTACACGACAGCAATGACTGTCTCAGTTAGAAGTACAAATCAGCTAGCTGCAAAATGACCAGATATGAAAAACCTCAACCCTGTCACTAGCATTTTATTTATACATAGATCCGTTCCTTTGTGAGAAAATATTGACTACACGCTCACAAAATATGTTAAATTTCATCCGGCTGCACATGTGAGAGCTAAATGCATTACAGCAAGCTACACTACCACACTAGACCATTGTTATGCTACGCTGCCATACTAGGCTACGGTTATGCTACACTACCACACTACAGAACTTTATGAGTTAGCCTATGACATTTTAAGGCTGAAGCGCTGATCAGAAAGAATGACGTAATACAAGCGTAACAGCAATAACTGTATGCTACAGCATCAGGAATTATTCTGCGAGAACACTCCACACACCGACAACACTAAAACTGCCCTTCTTCATGTTAGACTATATTTATCCATCACTACCTTGCATGCTATCAAATTGATCTTCAAGCGAGTGCCAGTTATTTTGTCAATCATCTTGTTCAAATAACAAAGCAAACATAGCATTTCTACACAACATTGTGAAAGCAACTAAACATTTATAGTTAAGCACCATTTACCAAAAACAAGAACAATTTCGAATGCAAAGCAGCAACACATAAAATCACAAAATAGCAAGTATTGTTGTGATTTGGTTCATGTGTAAAGCGACTCACGCAAGCCACAATAATCTTGCAGCCACAGAAGCAACGGTGCCGTGCAACAAGCCTCATTCCACTGTCTACTCGACGACCATGCAACAATGAAGTCTAACCTGTAACTTGACAGTGCAACTGTATCACATCCCCGACAGTGACGGACGCAGACTCTGGTTTGATGACAAACGTCGGTGCGCCCACACCGGGCTCAGACTCGGTCGTGGACTCGGACGTTTCCTTCTCGACAGCTGTCAACTTCTCTTTTCTTATGTCTGCAGAGCTCTCGATGTTCTCTGAGGTTCGTTTAAAAGAACTGCTCTCCACCGACTCTTCAAGGTTGACTGTTCGAGATCTTCTAGCCTCTTCTTCAGCTGAAAGCTTCTCCTCGACCTTGCTCTGTGTCTCAACTTGCTCTTCCTTGCTAACCTTCTCAGCAACAACAGCCTCTTTTTTAACCTTAGTTTCTGTGACTGCAACCTTATCATCATCAGTTTGATCGTCTGTGTCTTCAGTAAAGGATTCATCAGTTGTTGTCACAGGCTGAACTGTCTTCTTAGGTTCGGCCTTTGGCAAATCTGTCTTCGGCGAGGTTTCAGCATCAGGCTTGGTTCCCGAATCATCTGACTTGATCTTTTTCTCAGCAGCAACTGTGCTGCTCGCTTCCTCCACCAAGGTTATCTTTTCAGAACGCTCTTGTCTTTCTTCCGCCACTTCTTTCTTTGTCACAATAGTCACTTCTTGTTTGAGTTCTTCTGTGACGGAGACGTTGACGGTGACCTTGGCTGCGCCGTGCAGGTTGGTCGCCCTGACCGTGTACTGCGCGCTGTCCTCCAGCAGCGCCGTCTGTACGTGCAGCACATAGAGGTCGTTGGTGCTGTCGTAGCCGTACCTCACGCGCTTGTCTCCCTTCTTCGGCTTTAGCCGCTCCTCACCCTTGAACCACTTCACCTCCGGCTTCGGCTCACCTGGCGACGAGTCAAAGTCGAAAAGATTGAACTACATGATCAATCGTAGTAAAATCGTTTCTATGCAGTCAGAGTGCAATTAAAAAATAAAATGTAAGCAGCAGCTTATTGTTACGAGACTCTATCGGTAATAGTTATTGAAATGAAGCTTAGAGAACCTCTGCTTAGATTCATACTATGCTCGCATTCATCTCAAAACAATGTACTGTGTTAGGGCAGAGTCTATCCCAAAGCTAGATGCACAATAAATATATTGCATGTGAATACAATAATATAACACCCCGGAACACGTCCTTTAGGAAACATTTTGAACTGAAAACATTTGAACATGCAGATGCGATAAAAAATCTGAAAAATAATTAAACAACGGTCAACTTTTGCTGAACAATAAGTGAGAAAAGGAATACGCTTGCAAAACAAAAAACAACATGAACCTGAGTGCACACATGCAACAATCACTGTTCCTTCCTGCACGACACAAATAATAGTTACAGTAAAAGAGTCAACTTTTATTTCATACGTACAAAGATAGTGCCAAAGAGAACGATTCAAAAATTTCAAATTGTGATAAATTTGAACAAAATTCTCTGTCAAGCAACAAGTGTTATTGACTACTCGTTATTCAAAATCTGGCGCCACAAACCAGTAGCACCAGGCCCTTTTTTTAAAATGAAAAAGTTAGAACTAAGCTAATCGCTAAGATTATAGCTACGATATGTTCAAAATTACAACACTGTGTACGCCTGAGTCCTGAGTCGCGTGAAAACACTAAGAGCAACCAAGTTATAACTGAAATGTAGTAATTGGTGCATACACAATAGATCATCAAGTTATAACATCATGCTACAACAAGTCATGACATGAATTTTTACATCCCCCAAAAACTATTTACTGTCGTACTTTAACAAATATTGTATATTTATTATACTGTGCAATGCAAAGTTAGTTGCGCATGCATTCCTGCTAGTTCCAATACGCCGCATTGTGCAAACAGAAGCCATTCCGTGAGTCCGACGTGCCGACAACATTTTCCGCTCGAGTCTCTGACCTGTGACACGGCAGCGCAACTGTACCACATCCCCGACAGTGACGGACGCAGACTCTGGTTTGATGACAAACGTCGGTGCGCCCACAGTGAGCTCAGACTCAGTCGTCGACTCGGACGTTTCCTTCTCAGCAGCTGCCAACCTCTCTTTTGTTATGTCTGCAGAGCTCTCGATGTTCTCTGAGGTTCGTTTGAATGAACTGCTCTCCACCGACTCTTCAAGATTGACTGTTTTTGATTTTCTAGTAGCCTCTTCAGCTTCGATTTTGGATTTAGCCTCAGTTTTTTGTTCAGCGATTTCTTCCTTTTGAGCCTTCTTGACCGAGACCTCATCTTTCTTCACTTTAGCTTCAGTGATTGAAATATTTTCATCTTCATCATCCTCTTCAGTATCTTCAGTAAGCGATTCATCAGTTGTTGTTGGTTGAGAAACCTTAGCAACCGCTTTAGGTGCAACAACATTACTGCTAGATTCAAACTCGGTTATTGATTTAGAAGGTTTCTCCTTTCCAGCTAGTTTCTCTTTTGTAACGTCTGCTGAACTCTCGATTTTCTCTGAAATCCGTTTGAAAGAACTGCTCTCTACTGATTCCTCAAGATTTATTGTTTGTGATCGCTTTTCAACCTCTTCATTATCAACTTTGGGCTTCATCTTGCTATCCTCTTCAGCAAGTTCTACTTTCATAACTTTTTCGACAGCAACTTCATCCTTCATCAGTTCAGGTGCAATAATTGCAACCTTATCATCTTCAGCGTCGGTATCTTCAGTAAGAGATTCATCAGTTATTCCCGGGACAGTAACTTTGATAGCCTCTTTAACCGCTGGTGCGCCGACACTAGGCTCAGACTCAGCCGCTGATTCAGAAGACTTTTCTTCACCATCCGCCGCTAGTTGTTCTTTTGTATCGTCTGCCGAGCTGTCAATGACCTCTGAGGTTCGTTTGAAGGAACTGCTCTCCACCGACCCCTCAAGATTGACTGTTTTCGGTTTTCTAGCAGTCTCTTCAGTTGAAGGCTTCTCTTCGATCTTGGTGTCTGTCTTAGCTTCTACTTCTTCCTCAATCTTCTTCATGACAATAGCATTTTTAACCTTGGTTTCAATAACAGTAAACTTGTCGTCATCAGTTTGGTCGTCTGTGTCTTCAGTAAACGATTCATCGGTTGTTGCCACAGGCTGAACTGTCGTCTTAGGTTCAGTCTTTTGCAAAATTACCTTCGTGGGAGCGTCTACATCTAAAGTAGTGCACGAATTAATGGTTAGCTGAGATTCAGAATCAAAAGGTTTAATCTTTTCCTCAAGAGCATTTACACTGCTTGTTTCTTCCATCAAAGTTTTCTTCTCCGGAAGCGCTATCTTTTCCTCCACTACTTCATGCTTTGTAACAAAAGTCCGTTCTTCTCTAAGTTCTTCTGTGACCACTGCCTTAGAAATCGTTTTCAGTTCTTCTTTACGTTTTTCAGCAACATCTTCTTCAGAAATCACCTTCATTTCTTGTTTGATTTCTTCAATAACTTCTGCTTTAGCAATCACTTTCACTTCTTGTTTAAGTTCTTCTGTGACGGAGACGTTGACGGTGACCTTGGCTGCGCCGTGCAGGTTGGTCGCCCTGACCGTGTACTGCGCGCTGTCCTCCAGCAGCGCCGTCTGCACGTGCAGCACATAGAGGTCGTTGGTGCTGTCGTAGCCGTACCTCACGCGCTTGTCGCCCTTCTTTGGCTTTATCCGCTCCTCACCCTTGAACCACTTCACCTCCGGCTTCGGCTCACCTTAAGAGCCCACGCACCAACACTCCTGTAAACCTGACCTGTTGATTCAAAGGGATATGACTGGCGCATTGAACTGTTATTTATCTTTAAATATTCATAGCTCAAGGACGTTACTATAAAAGATAGAAGGCTGCACAATTTTCTATTAAATCTTAAATTTGAACATGATCTTCATGCGGCCGTTTTTTTAAGTACAATGTCAAAGGCTACTATGGCCAACTCATCATCCGTTTGTATACACAATAAAGTGTTAGTTAAGACTTTTTCTAAACTAACATACTCTCCAACCAACTTTCATCCATTCAGTGTAAGTTTGCAGAGGAAAACAGGCATACAAACCAACATTAATTGACCAGAGAAATCAAGCAATGTTTGAAAGTAGGAGATATTTTAACAATGAAAATTCACATCACACAGATTTCTTCTATGAAAAATAGTCAATTTTACCTGACCTAAAGGAGATACAATTGAAAATCACACAGGGAATAATACCAGATGAATAAGTAGCTATAATCTTTATTAGCTAATGGAGAAGGATATATATAAGGTCGCCACACACACAAAACCAAATCACACATTCCTGACCTGATACTTGACAATGCAGCTGTATCACTTCCCCGATGGTCACCGAAACCGATTCCGGTTTTACTATAAACTTGGGAGCGCTGCCCTTGGGTTGCTGGGGCGCCGGAGCCTCCTCCTCCTCCCATACCGTCTCCTTGAGGGACTTGGCTCGGGTGATGTCCACCGTCTCCTCCGCAGTGGAGGTGATGTCTTCGGAGGTTCTCTTGAAGCTCGTGCTCTCCGCGGACTCTTCTAGAGTGATGGTCCTCTTCCTCCTTTCCTTCTCTTCCACCGATGACTCATCGAGCTGGAAAATCAATCCATTTATACATCACTTAATCAATAAATAAATACGAAGCAATCGAGACTGAAACATGACATATAACATGACATAAACATGAAAATTATCCAGCAATGCACGATAGCCCTCAAATTACAGTTTCGCACAAAATATACCGCGAGTTAGGATTTGCTACTGTACTTCAAATGAAGCGCCAGATACACACGCGGGCATTCATGGTTTCTAGTGATAGTAATCACTTCAACTTCAACTTTAACTTCTCTACTGCACTCCACCCTAATGGATGATCATTTGCAGAGCTGACAAAATTAAGCACCTTTGCCAAGAGCACAATCCGAAGTCCGTGACTTAGACAACTCGGCCACAACGTCTTTTTTGAAGAGGATGTTAAAGCTCCATACAATAATCACACAATTTAAAAAACGCTATAAAAAAGTTCAAAATAGTTGCATCACTGGCAGCACATTGTGCGAATATTTATATTTTTTATTCATAAGACGGGGAGCAAATGTGGTACAATGTGTGCATTACGCGTGTATACAGAGACAGCCAGTATGCCAATAGGCCAGTAAATGCTACCAAACATAAATTTTTGTCCAAATGTGGCGCCATTACACACAAAATTATGGGCTCAAAGGCAATTGGTCAGAAACATATCCGTACAAGTCCAAGATGAAGTCTGATATGTACAAGTGTACAAAAAACGTGCAGCAATCGAATCACCCCATCAAAGTTTTACCTTGGTATCCAGCTGTGCTTTATCCTCAGCGGTAGATACGAGAACGTCAGATCCAGATATCTTCAGTTTCGACACGTCTTCCAGGTGCTCCAGTTTCTCCACCGCGCTCATCGTCACGCGAACGCTCGTTTCATCTCCATCCACCGTCTCGCTGGCTTCTTCCGTAACCTGCGCGACAAGCATAACGGCATTGGTATTGGAAGACAAATGGAAAAAATGTATCAGAGAAAAAAAAGCATCAAATCTAAACAAAACGTTTCGGTGGACAAAGTTAAAATAAATCATGGGACAACATCATTGAAGCAATCCAAATAAATCAATACTTTTCACAGCGTTGATATCGAAAGAATGTCTGAAAAATTTAATTATACAAAGCGCAAGTGACAGTATCCAAATGCAGAATCCTGTATGCATCATCAATACCAGTTTGCTCCCATTTTCAATCATTTCATTTATTTACATGCTAATAACTGTTAACTGTTTTGATACATTCTCAGCACAAGTCATAATCTAATGAAGTCTTCCAGCTTCTAAGCGCATTGGCAGTGAGAATCCAAGATCTCAATGCAACAAATCATTTATCTTTCATGCACCGATTGATCTATACGTGACAGCTACGAAGAATCCTACATTAATCATCAATACAATAAGTAGGCCTAATAAGCAAACACTAGTAAATAAAAAGGTGTGTCAAACTCCATTATTAACAGCTATCAAGTTTGAACATGATTCATATACGCCAAACGAACCAAATCCTCAATCGCGCGTAGGACGATACCTGCGTTTCCGAAACCATCTTCACTTCAGTGAACATCTTCTTCTTCTTCTCGGCCGTCACGCGCACGCTGGCCGTCGCTTCGGCGTGCCCATGCTCATTGGTGGCCGTCACCTTGTACTCATCAGTGTCCTCGATGAGCGCCGACTGGATCTGGAGGACGTAAAAGTCGTTGTTTGCGTCGTAGCCATACCTCACGCGCTTGTCGCCCTTCTTCGGCTTTATCCGCTCCTCACCCTTGAACCACTTCACCTCCGGCTTCGGCTCACCTGCGAGCAATGATAATCGCGGTTTAGAATCTGTTTCGGTGTTTGATGATATCATCGTGTCGATGACTCACATCGAAGTGGACAATAGTCAATTCATGAACCGATGGAAGCAGTCACGTAAACTAGATTGTGATCGTGTAATTTAAATGATGATGATATCTATTAGATGGCAACAAAGTCAATCAAAATGGTTTTATGCATTACTCAGATATCACACAATGCTCGAGATATACCATGATTACCTCTATTAATCACGGGAATTAAAAGTCAACTTTAACATAAAAAGTGCAAATTCGTCACTTGCCGAGATAAATCTGTGAAGAAATGAATAAGGATACGAAAATGCGTTAAATAAACTTACAGCAATGATATTTTATTCCAAACTGCAATATTAACAAAATGTGAGACATAAAATATATGCATAAAACATCTTTGTAACTTTAGCACTCCTAACACAACGTTTCAGGACTACTGAAAACTCTACCTCCATCTAGTAGTTGTCCTAGTTGACATCACTGCCGGTCATTCAAGTATTAAGCTAACTGCTCACTTCTATCACAAGTAATAAGAAGCATTACAATTCTATGACGCTTTGTTGCAATATAAAAAATAGAAAAAAATTCTGAGCATATGCAAACTTTCAGAAATATGATCTAAAGCAAGGCAATAATAACTGTGTTAAGTGCTTCACATGCAAACGCGCAAATTGTTGTTCAACTCACAACAGTGTACCAAAAACAGCTCAAAGTCACTGTCCATTCACTATAGGCTTATTTTTGTTCCTTATCATAAGTTGTAAAGTCGCAAAGTAGCAAAGTCTTAACTAAGATATCCAACTATGGGTTAAAAATGACATTCTTAATATCGCCATTAAATCACGGCTACTGTAAAATTATTGTTAATTTAACACTAATAGTCTTTGTTAGATATTAAATTTTGTCATGCACCCACGTCGCCTAAGCATCAGATTTTTTTGATAGCTGAAAGGATCCGTGAAAATTAAAATACAGCCTACTTCGCTTACACATCACATGTTTATAAGGCCACAAAAAATAACAATTTGATCCGGGTTTATGCAGTCAATCGGCTTACTCGATGAAGCATTCGCAATTAGTCCCAGAGATAATTTTTATTTATTTTTTGTTTAAATTATTTTAAAATTATTTTTTGGCCAGTACAAACGTTGATGCACCTGGACAATTATCCAACCCTAGATTCAAAGCGGTTCCAAATGTGAGACGGATCAGAGTTTCGACTACTTAAATTCTTGCACTGAGCTCAGCTTTTTGTTTAGCCGCTTTTCCATGAAAATGTCACTTCAGATATTACAATTAGAATAAGAAAATTGGTACACCAAATATTACAATAAACAATAAACCAATATGACAATAAACCGTATGCAAATTAATTATGCTACTTGAACAGGCCTCAAATAAAAAACAGGCAACGTTCTGAAATTATAAAAAATCACACAGCGCAGTAGGCATTCATTCATTGCAGTAGGCATTCATCGCAAAAAATGTTTAGAAATTATACACTTTTTGCAATAAACTTTAATCAGGTGCTATCCAATGCTGATTAACAGGTGCTCGGAACTTTTAGCGAATACTTTGAACTCGCTAAATTCAAAACGCAAAAACAAAAAGTGCATAAAATTGTAACAGATTACGCCACAACATAAAACCAGTGTGCGATGCAGCCATGCGTAACGACCATGCGTCCTCCCAAGAGGTTCAAACCTTCGATCTGACACGTCAGAATGACCGCTTCCTTCTCCGTGGTCTCCACGGGTTCCGGTCCGCTGATTATCACCGGAGCGACCGGCGCCTTCTTTTGTTCCACCTTTTGTTCCACCTTCGCCTCCTGCTTCGTTTCCTCTTCACTCTCTTCCTCAGTGCTCTCCTCCTCTTCGCTGCTCTCCGAAACCTTCACGACCTTCTTCTTCCGAATGATCGTCTCCTTTCGAAACTCTCGCGGCTCCTCCGTTTTGAATTCCTCCACAAGCGTCTGCTCCTTCAGCTGTGGGCGTTGTTCGAGTGACTTGGCAGCCTGGATTTCTTCCTCAGAAGGCTCCTCAGACTCAGAGACCTCGGTGCTTTCCGCCGCGCTGCTGTCGATGGCGATCTTCTTCGGCTGCGGCGCATCTTCCTTCTTCGGCGCTTCTGGGACTTCCGGTGCCTTCGTTGGTTGTTTTGGCAAAATCTTTGCCTCGACATCCGAGGGCTCCTCAGACCCGGAAACCTCCGTGGTGCTTTCTGCCGCGCTGCTGTCAATCGCGATCTTCTTTGACTGTTGTGCTTCAACCACTGTCACCACTTCTTCTTTTCCCTTCTTCTTCGCCATCTTCGAAATATCCAGCGTGTCCTCCGACGACGAAAACTCCTTCTTTACTGCTGAGGATTCCTCTGAAGTCTCCGCCAAGGTCAAGGTCTTTTCGCCGCGCACCACTTGGACTTTGACAACAGCACGCGCGCTGCCCAACTCATTGGTCGCAGTGACAGTGTACTCGCCGCTGTCAGCCGCAGTGGCCTCGCGGACTTCGAGCACAAACAGGTCCTCCGTGACGTCATAGTCGAGGCGGATTCGCTTGTCCTTCTTTTTCGGCTTGAGGTGTTCGTCACCACGGTAGAACCTGATCTCTGGCTGCGGGTGGCCTTGATTGTAAACGATACAACAGATGTTAGATGATATTGATGAATTTGATTAAAAAACAATGAGAAATGGGCGAGTGCTTGATTGATTTTGAGTTCAGTTTGATATTTAACACTAAAATATTACATCAATTCTGATCATGGACTGGGGTGTAGTGCACGTAAAAATTTAATAGGAGTGAATAAAAAAAGAATTAGAGATTGCTAAACTACTTTAATTGATTCTAGCTTTGTCGTACAATGTCATTTCTCAATGAATCTTATATTCAATTTCAACAATTTATCAAGTTGATGAGGGAATTATAGCATAAGAATGAATAGCTGAAAATAGCAGTAATACTTGATTTCTAAACATTTCATAAAAATCAAAATACCAGTACTAAATTTAAGTTATATTATATATAAAACACTCACTGATTCATGAAAAGAATAAAAGACGATAATATCCTTCATCCATGCACTAAATACGAATGGCTAAAACCTCCGCAACGTGTTAGATAACCATAGCAAACTTTGCATCATCACACTTCAACTTAAAAAAAAATCAATTTTGAATACGTGCGGTTTCTGATTCATGATCATTGATATCACAAAGTTTGTTATATGTAGAGTCAGAGCATATAGAACAAGACAATGAAACACATACTCAAATTTACGACCGTGCTACGCATTCATCCATTAAATATAAAAATAATAAAATTCATGCAGTTATAAAATAGCACTGCAAAATCTTTTCGTGTGCTTTATATTGTTGCTGGTCTAGACTAGCAGAGTAGGTTGAACTAGTTATAAGTATGCCTATAGTAAAATAGGCATACAAAATCAGAAATAGGCATCGATTCTGCTCCTTTCCAAGAGATCTATAAAAAATATTTCAATATTGGCGCATTGCCAAATGCACTCACATCATTAAAAAGATGTTAATTTAAATAATCCTCACTAGAAATCTATATAAAAAATGTCTACAAAAAAGTGAACAAAGGAATACTGCCTCTTAGATGCTTAGCCAGTAGTACGGCAAAAAATTTCTTCTAAACAGCAACCAGTTCGATGGTGACACCCTCTGAGAAATTTCAGGGAACATTGAATTTTAAAAGCAGATCGACATCTATGTTTTGAGAAATAGCATGCAGAGTTTAAAGAAAAAAATTCACAGCATGAACGCATGCACAAAACTTCTTGAATATAAATATAAATTCTAGCGTTGTGAGCTGCAGTGAGAGGCATAAATTGCGCATTCAGTGTCAAAAATCATTCGCAGAGTGCTTGTTAACTCACTGCAAACAAGGAATTCTCATCCAAACAAATCCAACCTGACACTCGACACTTAAGACTGATCTTCTCTCCAACATTAATGTACACCGGCATGGGCAGCACAATGAACTTTGGTTCCGCTCCTCGTATCGGTTTCGGTCCCTCTTCGGACATCTCTCCGGAAATTTCGACCGTTGAGTCGGCAGTGGTGACCTTCAATCCTTCCCTGATGACGTTAGTAATACTGATTTCACTCGGGACGCCCTTGACGTCAGTTTTAAGGATGACGTCAGCCAAGGCAGCGGATACGTCAGCCTGACTGGAAGATTTCGCCGTGACCACGATGGTTTTTATTGTTTCTTCCGTTTCTTCGTCGGAATCTTCGACGTGGCGAACTTCCTTCGTGACCTTATAGGAGACAGACGTGGCCTCTGCTTCCGGCAAACTGATCGTCTTTTTCTTTTTAGCAACTTCATCTTCCGTGGATTCTTCCTCTTCGGATGACTCTTCCTCTGAGGACGTTTCTAGCTCAAGAACGGGGATCGCCTTTGACGCAACTTTAACTTGAACCTCCTCAGTTTTTGCAGCCACAACTTTCTGTACCTCCTTTGCTTCAACGACTTCCGTGACTTGCGCAGCAGACGTACTTGACACTTTGGTCACAACAGATACAACTTCCGCGGCAGTCGCAACAGCCTTTACATCTTGATTTACACTTTCATTGACCTCCGTTTTAACAACCTGAACCTGTGGTTTAATCTGAACTTCTGCCGCCTCCGATGACTCCTCTTCTTCAGAGGATTCGTACTCCTCCTCTGAGCTCTCTTTTACGACAGCCTTCGCTTTCTCTTCAGGCGCCTTCTGTACCCTCTCAAACTGTGCTTCATCTGTGAACGCACTCACCGCTTTCGCTGTTTTTGACTGACTCGACACTTCCGACGTTAACGTAAGACTTTCCTTCGATACTGCCTGCTCGCTGGTTACTACTTCAGCTGCGATAGTTTTAACGACAACAGCGACATCAGTTCTTTGCGTTCCCTTGTCGTTTGTTATAACTGCCGTGTAGTTTCCGCAGTCTTCCACTTTTGCCTCTTTGATTTCAAGGTAGGAGAGATCCGTGCGGAGGTCCCAGTCAATCTTGATGCGCTTATCTCGCTTCGACTGAACCATTTTCTTCCCGTCCTTGAACCAGTCCACTTCTGGTTCCGGTTCACCTGATTTGGAAATAGCAGTGAGTACTAATTGATAGATTAAGAAAAGCCTAAACATAGGATGTTAGTAAATGAAAAATGAAAAAAGAAAGCTTCTAAAAATAAAATGGCTTGAAGGACTTTCGATAGAGAGTGAATTTAAGAAAACCTATGCAAAATGACCGAAATACGACTTTCAAAAGTCAAATTCGGCATTTGCACACATCAAGCAAAATTAAACCATATGACACTATGCAAATAAGGTGTAAAGTAGGTAAGAATCTAAAATCAACTTCACACTAAAGAAATAATATTTCATCACAAAAACTATGCAATGAAATACAAAATGGTGTCTGCAGAAATGCAGATTTGAAGATCAATGTGTAGACATTAGACAATAGACACAATAGACAAAATGACATCAAGATACGTAACAGAAACAGCATCATTAGTATAAACAGATAGTGGAGTAACATGTATACAAAGTTAAGTTCACACACACAAAGTATAAGTTTATCCATATAGTACAAAGCTAAACACATTGTACAAAACTTAAACGTGTAGCACAGTAAACAATGTTGGCTGAAACAACAAATTTGTAATGGCCAACATCACCCATTATTAAAAACATCAAGATACACAACAGCAAACAGTCGTCAAATTTTCTGATGAGTGATGCACCAGTTAGCGTGACCAATGGTCAAGTAGGACGTATTAGTGACGCGCGTCTAGGATTCGAATCCAACCTGTGACTGTCACTGGTATCCTAATCACTTCTCCGATCACCACGCGAATGGTGTCACGTTTGAGCAGTATCGTCGGATGACTGCCAAGCTTCTGCTGAGATGACGTCACAAGCAACGAATCAGCTTCATCATCCGACGTCAATCTTTTAGCTTCTTCATCTTGATTTCTTGCCAGGAGTTCCTTAAGTTGTTCTGCTTCAGTGTCTTTGTGATCTCCTTTAGACTTTGAATCCGTTCCAAAATCATCCTTGTCCTTCAATACATCCTTTATTAGATCAAGATCTTCAAGTGTATCGATCTCCTTTGTCACTACATCTACACTCAATTTAAATTTTTCCTCAGCTACAACGCTCTCTCGCGGTATTTGTTTACTACCGTCAGTGACCATCAGATCGGTAAGATTCTGATCCTCTTCTTGCACGTTTTCTTCCGAGGTCGTTAGATCACTGATCAAATTTTTGTTTTGTTTCTTCGTTTCTTCTGCAGTCAAAACACTGCTTTCAACAGACAATTTCTCACCCTTTGCCTTGTCATCAAGAGCAATATCTGCCGTCATTGATGACTTTAGATCATCAGCTTTCTCGTCAGTAACTTCTTCATCACGGGATTTAACATCGCCACTTATAAGTTTCTCTATATCCAACCCAACCTCAGTATCTTCAAACTGCTTCCTACTGCAAGAAATATCTTCTTCAGTTGATGCATCAGCTCTAATCCCAAGCTGTTTGCTCGCTGAAAAGTCCAGTGCAGCCGACTGATCCACTGAAAAAGACTGAGAAGACTGATTAGTTAATAAACCAGATGGCATACTCTTTTTCACTTCATCTGCACCAGATGGCTCACTCTTTTCCCTTTCATCTGCATCAGATGGCTCACTCTTTTCCCCTTCATCTGCACCAGATGACTTACTCTTTTCCCCTTTCTCTTCACCAGATGGTTTACTCTTTTCCCCTTCATTTGCACCAGATGGCTTACTCTTTTCCCCTTCATCTGAGCCAGATGGCTTACTCTTTTCCACTTCATCTGAGCCAGACGGCTTACTCTTTTCCACTTCATCTGCACCAGATGCTTTACTCTTTTCCAATTCATCTGTCCGTGCAGTTTTCTTACGATCCCCAAACTCCTCGTCCCCAGATGACAATATCTTTTCTACCGATTCAGGCCGTTCTCCAATTACTTCATCCTGGGTGGGCTTCGGTTTAGCAGATTCAATTGAATCTTCGTCGATAAGGATTTCCAGGGACTCTTTCAATTCACTTGCTGCCGGCTGGGCATGCCTATCTGTGGCGACATCTGCTTCGTCATCTGTGTGTAAAATTGAGTCAACGGGTGCTAAGTAAGGCGAATATCATAGAAGAGTAGAAGGATTATAATAGTCGTTACCAATTGTATTATGACTCAGTCATCTTATACCCTAAACACATTTCTAAGAGTGGATTCTATAGACGTTCCTCAACTTCTACCTCAACTCCTACTTTGACCTAGAAAGACAATTTAACAGCAGCCCATAACTGCCATTCGAAAAAACTCTAGATTTATTTGAAAATTTTAAAGGCCAAATTTTTTTTCCACCAGAAATCACTATCATTTTTAATCAGTGAAAACAGAAAATAATTTTGCTTGAAATCTGTGACGTCACGTTAACTTAAGTGGTAAATTAATTCAAATGGACTAAGCAAAAAGCGTTTTTGAATGGCAGTTATGGGCTGCTGTTAAATTGTCTTTCTAGGTCAAGGTAGGAGTCGAAGTAGGATTGAGGTATGTCTATAGAATCCACTCTAAATATTTCATGCTGGATATAAGAGCCTGATTGGATATTTAATGGAAAAAACAATGAATCAACAGTACATCAATAAAATCGGCATGACTCCAAACATGTTCTAAAAATTAAAAACGTTGAAAACAGGATTTTCAAAAAGACATCTAGACGTGCTAAACCTGCAACACAAAGAACTATTGAAGCAACAGATATACACAGGACAAGACAAACATGACATGACAGCATTCACACTATTTATACAAAATGGTTTGATCTAAGAGGGCTGCAAAAAAAGACTGTATCACATCACATACATAATTATATCAGAGTCCTAAAGCTAAGCCAAGCCTTATTATGTATAACATAAGAGCAACTACAGGTAATATGAATATATGAAAAAACTAAATTGTTTACGCCCATGGCTGCGACTCCAGAAAAAATAAAGACTCTGGCGCCTGGAGACAACAAAACGCTCGAGTCTCGGCGTCTGCACGCCAGAAAATAAAGCGGAACGGAAGTCCTGGCCACAGGATCAGATATCCTTCGCATGCCTAGATATAAGAAAGACCTTCCACACAGTAAACTTAGTAAAGCCTGCAACACTGGCCTACCGGTCACTTTGCACGTCAGTTTGATTGTCTCTCCCTCCGTCACTGCGGTTGGCTGGGGCGCAAGCTCAAACTTGGGAGCACCGATCGATGCTCGAGCCAAGTCAGCGGCACGCGTCTGAACAGCAGAATCAATTAAATGGAAACATACTAGCACATAGAAAAATAGGCGAATTGAAATAGGCGACAAGTGGAATAAAGATAAATAGAAATGTAGGAAAGCAACAGACACACGTTTTGTGGCTGCATTCTCTGCTTAGACAGGGGCAGGCCATTCGAAGCCATGGATAGTTGGAAACCCACCCTCCACTTTATTCTATCGGTCGCATCCTTACGTTTTAATCCCCTAGCTTTCATATCCTGTTCTGTCAAGCTTTTTACGCGTGGAACAGTGAACTGTCAAACAGTTTACGACAAGAACTCTATGAACTGTTCGCCCTGATGCCCTGATATTGATGCATTTAAAGGTCTCTCAACAGTTTTTCTTCCAGAAATTGCCTATCTGCAACACCTTTGATCAACAGACTACTATAGAATTTGATTTGTGTCCACAGAATCTCGGTTGACATGAGAAATCGACGTGTAATAATTGTACACTACCGCACTGCTAGGTTTAAACAAGCGCACGTTTACACAGCTACTACTATTACTAGTACTAGAAAGGCAACAAACCTCTTCGGACAATACAGTGACAGCCCTTGTTGCCTCCGTCACAGTGACAGTTTCCTCCTCTCCAGTTTTTTCTTTCGCCTTTTCTTTCGCCTTCACTTCAATCGTGTCCTCCAATGATTCCTTTGAAGTGGCTGCCGTATCTTTGAATTCGACAGTCTGTCAATAGAACAGCATCACTGATCATCATGATGCAAGTGCAGCATGTATACTGCACTTGTAACGCACCTAAAATATGTCATGCAAACGAAGATGGAAAAAACATCATTGCTTGAATTATAGGTGCGGGGTCATCTTTGCTTTGAAAGACAAAAGACGAAAGACACTGCATGCAATTTAAAAACAACATGTTATATGAAAAAAACGTCAGGTAACAAATGACATGAAAACACTGTTCTAGACAAGAAATAATAATTAATATGTATGTATGTATGTATGTGTGTATATTGCACTTGTAACGCACCAAAAATATGTCATGCAAACGGAGATGGAAAAACATCATTTGCTTGAATCGTAGGTGCGGGAGAAGTGCAGCAGGCTACATACAGAAAGAGGACTTGAAATAATTAGTTTTAAGCCTGGATTTAAAGGAGAAAAGGGACTTAGCCGATCTGAGGTCCTCTGGTAGATGGTTCCACACAACCTCAGACGCGCTGGTGAAGGTCCGTTCTCCGGCGGTAGACTTGAGTCCGGTTGGGATGGTGAGTCGGTTTGTTAATACTAACTATCAAATGAATCATGGATCAACAAATGACAATTATTCAAAAGGTTTTTACAACGTAAGGATCATTTAGAAAGGCCTCCTCCTCCAGCACGGACAGGCTATTAGCAAGAATTATTAATAGAACAAAGACTGAAATATGTTTGAATTTGCAAGTTAATTAATAAAATTGGTAGCAATACGGCAGCCGATCTAGGTGAGCTATAAAAAAAGTAATAAAATTCATCATCAATAATCAACTACAATGTATAAAACAATTCTAAAAAAGTTACGGCTCAAAATGCAAAGACTACCGAGCAAAACTTGCAGTCGATTGTTCTCGGTTCCCTCGATATCAGACAAAATGGCGTCAATGAAAATTTTCACGCCCTACAAATCAACAAGACCTATTTTATCAATTGGCGGCGTTCATGATAAATTTTAAGTTTTTTATAAGAAGTTATTCTCACAAATCTTTGGTTATGTGCTGCGCACAGGCACCGCAAGTCACAACCTTAAGTATGCCGACTGATAAGAAGTTATAATTAAATTTTTTTCAAATTGTGACTTGTGTTTAGTATGACAAATTGATCATTGATTTAGGTTAATCCGTATTTTGCTGCGATAGAACTTATTTATTTTTTTGTTGCACTCATGTAAATTTGTAAATTCAAAACAGTTGTTACTGTCCTACCATTAAATTTATTTTACTTCCATTGATGTGTTCGGGTTAGGCTAAGGCGTACGCCTTTTCATCGATTCTTCAACTTTAACTTGACCTGGTTACTTCATTTTGCGAAATTGATTCTTGTAATGACACTTGTGATGAAGTAGGCCTAATAAATGTAAAACAAAAAAAAATTGTAATAACGAGGAGGCAAGGACAAAGCATTTCGATGCTGAATATTATTATCATTATTATTATTATTATTATTATTATTATTTTATTATTATTATTATTATTATTAAGCTTGCAGCGAGCGTCACTATTTTGGTATTTAGGCTCTACCGGACATGACGTCACGCGAAAGCGCAAGGATTGTCAAGAAGCTCTGAATTTGCCGAGTCCAGTGGTCCTTAACCTGCTCAAAAGTTCAACAGAATTGAAATCTGACCCGGCCCTTCTTCTTCGGTGTTCTGCCACATGGCAGGTCTTTGGTGTCCAAACCTTCCACCTTGTCCAATCGGTCCTTCTCTTCATATCCGCATACAATTCCTTCTCAAGCAGGTCGTTTATCATTCCGATACATGGCCTTCCCGGTCCTCTCTTCCCCTCTATTCTTCCCTCCATCACATCCCTCAACAATCCCTCTTCTCGTATTACATTGTCCAATGACCTGGCCCTAAGTTCAAACAATTTGACCTCTGACCTGGCCCAGTTCTGTCCCAGTGATGACATACTGAAGGCGAAGGTCGACATTGTGCTGCTGCTTGAAGAAACTTCCGGAAAACACGACCAGACCGACAAGAGCCGGGATGACCTGGCACTAAGCAATGAATAATAACTAATAAATAACAACAAAATAATAATGTATTTAGGACAAAATAGGATAACAGACAGTAACATAAAAACAAAAGCAGTGTTAATAATAAACATGGTCAAATAACTTCAGCTTCGCTGCCGCGCCCTACCCTCATGGATGATTATTTGCAGGGCTGACGAATTTAAACCACCTTTGAAAAGGGTGCATGAAGTGACTCGAAATATTTTCCGCTGCCGGGAGTCGAACCGATGCACTGTCAAATCCGTAATCCGAGCTCCACGACTTAGGATGGATTCTATAGACGTGACTTTGTTCCCACCTTTACCTTTGCCTTAGCATAGGTTCAATGAAGCCTTTTGTTTGGTTTATTCATATTAATATACAACATCATTAAATGAACATGACGTCACAGATTTTGAGCAAAATTATTTCCGTTGACCATGAATTCAAATTAATTTCATTTTTTCTCAAAATAAATTTGTTTTGCTTTTCAATTTATAAACATATTTCGAGTTATCAAATGGCAGTTAGGGGCTGCCGTTAAATTGTTTCCTTAGCGAAGGTTACCTTAGCTAAGGTAGGTAAAGGTGGGAACAAAGGCATGTCTATAGAATCCACTCTTAGAGAAAAGACCACTCGCCAAAAGGCTCTGTCTTAATAACAGAACCGACTAAAATATACAATAGATCAGGGGCCTCATTTACATATATTTCTTAGGAGTTTCTGAAATTTTATCCTAACTGAAATTTAAAACAAATAAAATCCAATCGCCGACCGCTGTGACGTCACCATTCGGTTCGCGCACGACTGAGCGGAGTTTCCAATAAACAAGATAAGATTTTCAAAAGATTCTCTTAAGACAATCTTAAGACTAAGACTATCATAAAATCGCTTCCTGAATGAGGCCCCAGATGTCTAAGACTGCAGTTTATCTATAGACAAAGTCCCTCCAATGGACAGCGTTTCTCTGAATAATTGCAATAGTCTCTCGATTGTCCCCGGTGATACCCGTAATTTGCTTGCCAAAATGCATGATAATGAATTTTTCCCAAAATGAATAGATAACATAAATAAATAACTAACTAAATAATTAAATAAAAATAACGTAAGTCAATTATTAATAATATTATTTACTAATTATCATTACTCAATGGTAACTAGTTAATGTATAATGCTCACGCTAGTGCCAACAAACAATAAAATAAAATAATAATGCCCACGGAGTAGCGAGAAGGCAGTTTGAGCGCGGCAGTGTCGGGTGTAGCGTCACGCACTAGCCAGGCATAGCGCCACAGCGCACCCTCATCCACGGCCCGCACCACGCCGCGCCCCCCCCACACAAACTCACAGAGCGGAGACGCGCGAACCACACGCTCGATAGGCGTCGCCACCGTACTATCCGCTAGATGTAACACAAGTTATTTTAATTTCAGAGTAAAAGGCACTATATTTCTAGCTGCAACTTATTGTTCATTGTTACAAGGCCCTTATAGTTAAAGTAAAATTGTTTTTTGGACGTTTCAAAACACAGTAACATTTCAACATCGATTCCAATTTTTTTCTTTATTGAATGCCGACTCTGTTTCTTTAGCCAATGCTACAATAACAATCTATTAATATAATTATACAATATATAGCCTAGGTATCAAAAGAAATATTAATGAAATTAAACGTTACATATAATATCTTTTAAATCACTAGGGTTAGTCATCCAATAGATGACTAAAAAATCAACATACCCGCAAATACATGCAAAATTTTAAACGAAACTAAGACAGACCTTCCAGCCTTCTCACAGCATGCCAGCATTCTTCTTCCACCTCAACCCTGCAATGATGACGCTTCATTCAAATTTTATGTCAAATTAGCCTCTATTCAAAACGACTCTGTTCGCGGACTTTAAATGTTGTGTGGTATGCAAGAATTTGATTGTGTATTAAAAAAGCGCAGCCTTTTGGCTGGAAAATCAGCTATGCACGCAGGCTCTTGGACACACAATATTAGAAATTCTTTTTCAACAATATGGATAATTCGTAGAATGATACTAGTATTCACGCACGCCTGTCGCATCACCGATGGTTGTGTAATATGGTACACGCTGCAACTGTTTATTTAATTTATGTTTTTGAGTCGTGTGTTATTACGTTTCTTCTGCCGCGAGGCGAATAAAGTTCTATATAATAAATAAATACGGTACACAGCAAAATATCTCAATTACACTTCAAAATATCATTATATTACAATCATTTAAAATTGTGATGCCAGAGCTAGGTATGAGGATAGTTGGGTGATTTATGGATCTGATTTTTTTTTCAACCTAGATATCTGGGTATTTTTGTTAGAAAAGGACACATTTCATAATAGAGGCTGGGTTTTCTTTGGTCTAAAATTTGCCATCTGGGTATATTTTTGGTCGAGATAGCCAGAATCTACGTATATTATATTTTCGTCCAACAGCATCACTGATTTAAAGGAGAGTTAGTTGATCGTAAAGCTTAAAATGTGGACTCATTTTTCATCATCAATTTCAATTTAGCGAGAACTGATTATTCGCCATTTAATGAATTCTGAATTTTGGTGTATTTTGGAACGGGTCCCGATTCTGGAAAATTTCGAAAAAAATCACACATGATCCCCATGTTATAAGCTTATCAGTCAAAAGTCAGGCGGAATTTTTTGCGAATAAAAAATGAACTTAGAAATGAATCAGAACAATAAAATACCAAAAATAAATATAAAATAAACACAACAACGATCGATGAATTTCAAGGGCACTTTCTTCTGACCATCTGATTCCGAGGGCTAGCCGTCTCAGAGCAAAACGTGTCATAAATCCCTCGGTAACGAAGTAGGCCCCTACCGAGGGCATACTATGAATTTAGAGATTAAATAAACAACTTTTTTCAAACGCTCAGAAAATATTCCAAAAAAATTAGGCACATTCCTCATAAAGCATAGGGTTCCTCATAAAGCGTAGGTCAAAAGTGAGGCGAGATGTTTTAAAGCAAAATGCAAAATTAATTGAATAAAGGCATACCTGCGTACGGTCTGGCCCAGCCGGGAGGCCAGCCAGGGGTGGGGGTTGTATGGCAGGGGGTTGAATCTTAGCAGTTCGACGCAGACCTCGTGAAATTTGAGCTTCACCAGCGCCATCTTGTCTCCCTCCATCTCCATCGCTTCACCCCTCCATGCCAAACACACGCAACAGTCGGTCATTTGTAAAACCATGAATCAACTATAATTATTACAACAAACAATACACCAATGATGCTCAAGAACAAAAATCATGCTAATTTTTGTTTCAAAATTAACAAATAAAAATTAAATGAGTCATCTTATATGGATCAGATATCTTTATAACCAATTTAGGTCGGATGCAATTATAGCTAAGCCTAAAAATAGGCTACAAATGCAGGGCAAATTAGCTATTGTTATCATGTCTCCGGCAGTCTAAGCTAATATTAGTAATAAAATATATGCTCTTTACATGGATCTAGCTGCCATGACGTCAACACGAGTTCAATAGTTAAGTTTTGGACAAAACTATCTAGTTAGCTAGTTGCTCGACCTTGACTTAAGTTCCATTTAGTTTTGTGGTTCGAGCTAGCCAATCAAATTATTCGATACAATTCTCTCATCAATTTTCATTGGTTAAATCGGAATAAAAATTTTTATCACAATTAAATCGAACTTAAATCGTGGCCGAGCAACCATCAGTTAATGTGCCTCATATATATGTTATGTATCAATAATATTCACTGCCTCAGAAACCCTTCTTCCACTCTTGACGGCAGTCGTCCACGTTGATCCCTCCACCCCCGTCGACGGCTCAGCAGGGGAAAAACCCAGGTGCGCCACTTATTTAAATCCCCTGACATACATAATCGATAGCTAGAGCTTGCCTTGAAGGCATAAGTACTATGTCACTAATTCTCACAATCATTAACTCTTAACCCCCAAACCACTTTGGAACAGTCATCTCTGAATTCATTAAAGATTTTGGCATCAAATTAAAAAACAAATAAATAATTTGGGGTGGGGTTATTTTGTCCGCGCACTGCAAATAATCATCCGTTAGGGTGGGAGTGCAATAGTGAGGTTAACGTTAAAGTTGAAGTTAACAATTATTCGAACAAATGATTGTGTGCAAAAGAAGGCCCACGACCAATTGATCTCACCTATTCTTCACATGCAGATTTACATTCGAAATCGCCATTTCGACTTATGCAGTTTTGTTTGGTTTTTCCGAATCACACAGTGCGACGTTATCGTAATTATTAGCTCAAAAATCTGCATTGATTGCAGGTAAGGTAAACAAATCGACCGCTAACCTGGTCACGAATCTACAAGTCAGCGAAAGCATTGGTGTTGCGCGACAGTGATACTTAAACGCTTTACTTATACGCTGTTCCATGTCAGGCACGCATTCATTGGATTAATATGACATCATGCATAGACAATGTAGTGGATTATAGTCATTGGTTGTCAAGTCGCCTACAGTCGCTGCTAAACGTGCAGCAAAATATGCTGCTGAACATTAGGGAAAGATTCTGGGAATATCTGAGCAAAATGTGTTTTTTGTGTTTCTTCAAAGGGTAAGTGTTACGGCATATATAACGTTAGGGTTAGGTTTAGGGTTAGTCTTAACACCACCTAACCGTAACCGTAACACTAACCTAATGGTTAGGGATAAGATAATAACGGCTTTGGGTTAAGGTTTGTTGGGTTTCTTTTTTTGCTGCATGTAGTAACGGTGTGTGCGGCCTACCAATCAGCCACATTTTTTGAGAACACTGGAGGCTGAGTTTTCAAAATCATACATATCATTTCCGTTTAGATCAGATTTCATAGACATTCCGAAGATTCCTCTTTCTCAGGAATTCAATATTCATTTACAATGTCCATGATTTGGATTAGTGTAGTGCTGTACTAGTAGACTAGGCCTACGTTATAGTTTAAATTTTTCAAACTTCTTACAAAAATGACGCAGGGCCACGGACTACATCTGGTCACACTGCAATTGCTTGAAAATGAAAGAAAATCAGAGATCTTTGACCGCACAGCTGTGTAGTTTAAAAGTTATAATGAAATGCATTTCCTAACTTTAATATCGTCTCATTTTCATCTTACAATAAAATGAGTATGTTGATGTTTAATGTGTATATAATAAACGATTATTTTACTTATACTCCGCTTAAGTTTTTAAAACGACAATTGTTAAAAATTAACGGCACAATGCGGTTAGGTTTCCACTTTCCACGTTTCTTAACACTTCACACAAGCAGTCTCTACTACCACCTTTTATACACAAAAAAATATGTTCGAATATGCTTATAAATCAAAGAAATACTAATTAAATTAGATTTTAGCTCATTCAATTAGATTCGAGTCCACAATGTTTGACGATGCAGAGTTAACCTTTACAGACTTTAACTGAAAATAAAATTCTCTAAAGAAAAATAAAATCTATTATAAATCGGATATAGAAGAACCTCCATAATGGCTATATCTTATTGAAATCTTTTTTCAAGTTTTAACAATAATATTCCATATAAATAGAGCCAGAAGGTCCATAGCATAAAGTAGATGTCCACGCGCACACAAATTCGAACAAAAATTATAAATGCACTTCATTACAGCACTACTTTCTGTAAGTTACTATGCATCGTTAGCACAATTCAATGTCGTCAAATATATTGCCAGCGCCATAGAAATAAACAAGTCAAGTCAAAACCATAGCCAGAGAAGACATAAATATGATAGCTCCTATAAACAACATCAACCCCTTTATTTAGCCACATCAGAAAAGTTAACGATAGCATATAACTTAGCCGCAATATACTGTAAATGCTGCAAGGCATTGACTGCAACCAAACCGGTCCTATCTACCCCGCACCCCGGTTGTCGTCATAGCCGAAACTAACTACTAACCACTAACCAGTTCACAAATGACCCCAACCATACAGATTGTCAAATAACTTCAAGCACTACTTTACTGCTCCAAAGTTTAAAGTTGCTACTACTATAATTATCCACCTGACCTACTAGGCCTAATATGAGCAACATTATCAATCACTTCTATGCAGGATTTAAAGCGCCTGAATCTTCAAAAACAGGCATAGCACAACCGCTCAGCCTTTAAAAACAGTAGGCCTACGCCGCCAGTCAATTCTTACGCGTACTGCTCTGCCGGCCCATTTAAAATTATACACAAAATTTGCATCCAACCATCATGATTGGCGTACTACGCATGCTAAACTTAGCCCTAGTAATACTATCAACGTTTCATCAATGCCGACTTGCAGAGGTAGTCTGCGCTGATGAGCACTGAGTCCAAATGACACCGAGTGTCATCGTGACTTGATGATTAGCCAGCAGACAAAGAAGACAAACATTGCGAACAGGAGCAGATAGAGTATGTAGCAGTTGTGCCCGGCGCGCGCCATTGCTGTCACGCGCGACATCGTCGTATGAAGGAACCCCCCGCCCTTGTCAAAGTCATCGTCATGAACACAACAATTGTATGCTTGTGAAATTTTGATTTGACAATCATCCATCTTCATCAAAGCGTATTCCGTGAAGAATTCCTAGGATTTTAAATTAGAAAAGACTGAGCGAATTATATTTTTGATTCTTGTAAAAGTAATAGAATCTCTCTTCGTCAAGATCATACAATAGATTCTATAAATAAGACTTTACCATATGACAGCATTTATTGAATTCACCATAGTTCTGCATCACACACTACGCACATAGTTGTAGTTCTAACGTCAAAGATATCAACTGAGCACTATATTAAGTGTATGTAGAAAAACGATGAGCAGTATGACTGAACTCTCACCGTGTATCCAAGACACAATATCTCCCTAAACCGCCTTGACGCTATGCTGCTTCACAACTTATGTCTGGATGTCATTCAATTCCATAGAAACTGTCATTTGTCCATTGAAACTTGAAGAGTTAAGTCTCCGTTAAAGTTAATAATAAACAAGACTTAAACAGGGTAGATAGATAAAACGCAAATACAGCAGCAAGCAAGAAGCTAATGAATGTCGTACCAATGACTTGAGGTATTTGTTCTGTTCTCGGACTTCGTGGCCGATGTCTATTGTCAACTGAAAGCAAAACATATTCACAATTTAATCATTCAACCAGTTCATTTGACCTATGACCAAGTCCTATCAACTTTACTAGAATGAAATAGTTTATTATATACTCTGTAACAATTGTATTTTTACAACGTCAAGCATCTGACTCTAATCAGTTCAACAGGCAATGGGCCTATCACTAACTGCTCATTGGTTAAAAAAACTTAAAGCATCTGACTCAACTCCGTTCCACAGACGAAGGGGCCCGCCGACTCCTAATTGATCATTCGTGATGATATGTGCGCACGGCAACATCCCTCACAAATACAACCTTACTTATTTAATTGTGAGAATAGTAACAAAAGTCAGAACACAACCCTCAAAGTTTTGTTGATTGATAAAATCCGTCTTATAGCGCCGTCGCATATATGTATCCAAACTAGTAGGCTAGCCCAATTGCTAAAATTAATATTTAAAAATTGAAATAAGGTACTATGGATTCTACGCACACTCTGAACACCCCCAGCCTATGGATAAACTACTGACCGATTTGAGCGCCTTGACCTTGTCGGAGAGTTGCGAGGCCATCACTTCGTTCTCCTCCTCTATCTGGGCACTGCTGCCCCCTCCACCCCCCATGCCCTGCTGCTGCCCCTGGTACTGACTGCCCCCTCCAATCCCATACCCATCCGCTGTATTACGCAAACACAGTTTGGTGGTTTTATAGGCACGATGCAATTGTATCACTATGACAATTGAAGCATACATGACTTCAGCAGCAACCATTCAATAATTTGACCACATACAGCCTACCACCAAAAAAAAAAATTCCAATATATTTTCTAATCAAATTAAATCAGTACTGCGCAGCGTAAGTGTATCTATAATTAGACACGTCAAGCACTACGAGAAAAATCATGTAATTATCACGTATCTCACATGCGATTGTGGGCGTCGCCTGACGTGCCAACTACAGATACGCTGCCGTCATCTAAGAAATGGGTTATGGGTTAATACCCATACACATCGCACTGAGAGACGCGTAAAACCCTAAAAATTAACTCCTCGACACAGGCAACTTAACGCAAAAACAAATCTCAAAGCGATGTGTATAGGATAACCGGACAATCTTATATGACTACCGTACTTGCGTGTTCAATACGGTAAATCAGCAAAGTAGGAGCATGGTCATCGGTATTATGCAATTTAACAATTTATAATACCCTACCGGCAATAAATAAATTCTCAAACAAATTAAATAAATACAAATTAACGAATTAAATTTAATTAATTACCGTACGAAACAAATTTAATTGAATTCACAAATTCAATTGAAAAGCAAACGAGCATGCCCTTACCTAAATGTGCTCGGCGCATGATCTCAGCCCTGCACTATAATA
>JAQIWG010000303.1:0-37517 GCA_034695025.1 Chamaedrilus cognettii
GTCGGACTTTGAGTCCAGAGGACCTGGGTTCAAGTCCCCGCGCCGGCAACTATGAAACCATGCGTTACAGGCCCTTCAGTAAGACTGTTAAACACATACGTGCCGCTAGCTGCTAACCCCGTGCCAGATAATTATTTATTTGGTTGGCGTCGGGAAGGGCATCTGGCCGTAAAAGCCCAGCTCTAGCAGTCCTGATAAAAACATATAAACCTTTGTGAAAACATGGACATTAACAGATTACACGATTAAGAGGCGTTTAGTTTTAGTTTTTTACAATGTAGTTTTACAATGATGACGTTGATGTGCAACAGATCCGTCCGTTTTGAACGGCTGCACGTTTGGCGACCCTTATGCGTGTGGCTACACGAGCACGACGCTCGGTATCATGTCCTGGGTGAGGACTCTCGCCAGTGCCAGCAGACAAATACCTGGACCGAGCGCGGATGCAGACGGAAATCCACAGGGTATGGCTTTAGTATTAAATATGAATGAGATATTACATTAAACTAACCACCTTTTTTGTTGTCTGGTCAGTTAATGTCCATGTTTTCATACAGGTTTAGATGTGTAGGTTTAAAAAGTTACTTGGTCCAGTGTAACGTTTTGTTTTTTTTGTTCTACGATATGAAAAAGTATAAATTTGATGAACTTGCAGGAGTTGAAAATAATCTTGACGATAATGCACATATACGTGTGCCTGCATTAATTGTTTAAGCAGAGTAATTGGATTCAGAAAGTTTCATTTATGAAAATTGAATTTTCATTGGCCTACATTCATGTTCCTGACGCAGGTTATTACATGATGGTGAGCGCCTCTACCGGACAGCAGGGAGACAAAGTTAGCCTCACAATCCCTCTTGCAAACTTCACCACACCAACACGCATCACATTTTCATACAGCTTCACCTCCTCACAGGGGGGCAGCAGCGACCCGAGCGCCTCTCTCACCCTTTACGCCTACACGCCCCTCAACGTGCCCGTCGTCCAGCTGATCGCGCCCCCCCCGGCCCCCGCTGGGGGGTCAAGCGCCTCCTCGGCCGTCGGGGGGGCGTGGAGCAGCGCGGGGGTGTGCGTGCCGAGCGGGTCCTACTACCTGGCGTTCGTCGCCACGCACGGCCAGCCCTACGTCACCAACATCGCGCTCGATAACGTCGTCTTTGATCCAACGCCGTGCAGTGTGAAGAACAAGATCGTCAGCGGTGGGTCTGACTCCTTGCCATGCTTTTTTGTGTTATTAAATGTATGAGAATTATATTACATGAGAATTTAGTCTGGCACAATCTGCTGCAAGGCCTGATATTTTAGCGTGCATGTAATTTTTTGAATTTGGCTTATCGTAAAACTCGCAAAAATAACATGCACTTATAATATATTATGTATTATATAACAAATAACATGCACAAATAAAGCTGCAGATGCTATTTATAACGGGCAGTCCTCACAGTACATCAATCTCAAAGACTCAACTTTAAAATAAAAATCTTGCAATATAAAAGACAATTTTTTAAATGGTGTCATCTGACGGACACCTATACTTCAACTTTTCAACGTTTCTACTGCACTCCACCCTATTGGATGATTATTTGCAGGGCTGACGAAATTAAGCACCTATGCCAAGGGTTCACAAAGTGACTCAAAATCTTTCGTCCGCGAGTCCGCGAGTTAGACCACGCAGCCACAACGCTTCAAACGCTATATACATGTATTATAAAACATGATGTAAAAAGTCACAACGATAAAAATCCTACAGTACATGCAAGATAATGCGTCGAATTTCGCCGAAGAATTAAGCTAAATTCAAATTCAAAAAAATCAGTTTTTTTCAAGCTAATTATAGATTGCGGTTACACCACGGGAGTTTAACACATGCAACGCTCAAACCTTTGCATAGCTGGCGCACGATGTCGACTCATTTGGAACGCTTTTGGCATTCGGAATAAATTAATTTTCATTGAAGATTAATAACTTATTGATTACATTTGGTCAGTTGTAATTGGGTCCTATCTTAAGCCGTCAAGCAGCTTTTGTTGATGTTGGAAAATGTTAACCTTTTTGATAATACATGTATCGCTACACGTACGATACTATTATAACAAGTAAACTCAAGTACTGTTCTATCAAAACTTTTGTCTACTAGTTATAAGACAACATATTGATAATATTCAGAGGCTCGTGTGCGTTTTTGCTTGATTGATTGAAGGTGGTTCGATCAACTGCAGTTTTCAAGACACCTGGTGTGGATTTATATCAAAACAGACAACAAACAAATTGGGATTTGCCTATACCTACGACTGGCAGCACACGAGTATTTCTATCTTTAATTTTTAACCTGAAATTGTGTAACTCTCGGAAATGCTGCCTATTCTGGTCAATTTCAAAATGATACCAGTGATTATATAATATAATATAGAATTATATATAATATATAATATTATATAACATCATTGTTTTGAAATTCCGTTAAATGACAGTCTTCCCTTGTTTTCATGCTTTAATAATGTTCTCTAGAGCCATAAAAACCATTAGTTTATCCGAATATTTATTTCAGCGATTCTGCGTTGGTAGAGCGCCTCACCTTTTTAGATATGTTCTCTCAGATTTGTCTTATCTTTGACAGCAGGTGAAAGTGTGCTAACATTGTAATCCAACAAGAAAACACCTCAGCCTGATCTCTTATATGAATTCAATTCTCTCTGCTTATTGCTAATGCCTAGCTTCAACTGGATCAGCGTGCACGAGCTACTATGGAGTCGAAGGAAACGTTTATTCGCCCAATTTTCCTCAAAATTACTTCTGCAACGCACTCTGCAACCAGTCGATCGTGGCTCCACTCGGGAGTGTAATAATACTCACATTCAACCTGGTCGAAATGGAATATCAGGATTGGTCTGGATGCGACGATTTTATAGCTGTAGGTTTAATATAATCTACAATGTATATACAATTTATATACATGCCAATTTATATACCACCTACAGCACTCCTTCATCCACTATACGCCCCAACTCCCTTCCACACTCGCTTACAGCCAACAGCAAGACGCGAGCATAGCTAGCCGCGAGTATGCAGCCGCCGCGCGACTAGACCTACACCTGTCAAAGTACTGTCCTACATCACTCCTGCTGTACCTGCACCCAGCTGCCGCCAGGCTAGCCACCCCGCGAGTAGGCTTACGGCCGTCGCGCCTCACTGCGCGCACTGATGCGCTGCGCTGGGCGAGCGAGCGATGACCCCACTCTCCGTACCTCACTGCGGGCGTGCACTTTGCGCAGCAAGCAATGACTTACTCAGTGCTCTATGTCTGACAGACAGACAGGCTGGGCCAATATATGATAGTTACTTGGCTTTGGGGTTGACTCACTGAAGAAGTTCTCATATTTCCTTTTGACTTAGTAGATTTTGAAAACAATTCTGTTACTATGCCATCTAGCTAGTGAGTTTTGTTTGAAAAGTATATTTTTTGTGAAAGCAATTTCAGAGTACATTTCTAGCATATCATAGCGCCAATTTGAAAGATTTCAATATCTATCAGTAGGCTAATGACTACTTTTGCTGCAGATATCGTCCCAGTTTGATCCAAATAGTCCGCTAGTGCTTCAGCAGATTGTCTGTGGATATACGACGCCGCCACCATTGACACTAAGAGCCTACAAGTTGTATCTCAACTTTTCCTCGGATACTTCCGTTACATATCAAGGCTATAATATCACATATCGCGTCAACGTTCCCTCCGCTCAAGGTAGAGTTTGTTGTGGCTTAAAAAATTAATGATTTGCTTTATAACAATCATCATTTTGAATTTCCATTGTAATGCACCACAGGTAAGCCTGTAACGCCGTGGTCATGTTAACACAAGTTAAACGTTTATACTGGAGCTGGGTTTTTATGGCCAGATGCCTATCCTGTCGCCAACCAGAGTAATAAAATAAAATAAAATTATACTTAAGAAAAAATCATGTCGTTGAATTTTTTAACCAGAATATCAGTTGGATGATATGTATAAGCTCATAACTTAAAATTTCTTCGATATAATTTTACCATATGTAACAGAAATGTTTTTGGTAGATGGCTATTTATGTTTCAAAATTTTATTCTAGGGAAAAAATTTAAAGTATTTATACATGAAAACCCGCGTGTATCCGTTTTCTTGGGCCACCCTGTATGCATGGCTATACGGCAACGAAAGTAAACAAGCCTAACTAAAATCTACCACTAACCCTAACGCAGCTCTAATCCTAACGAAACCCTTGGCAATTGTTCTTATTTTAGTCGCTATTGTGCATTTGTAATATAATTGTAAGATTTCTAATATGCGTGTATGTATTTCAGACATAGGTCTTGTGCTGATGTTGAACGCGGACAGTCTTTCAGTGTCAGATTTTAGCCAAAGCATAACTTTCGTCTCCCCTGTGGTACAACTTCTCGGACCTGCCTGCCTCAGTGTTCGGTTCCTGGCCAATTCATACTTTGCCATTAGGGTGAGCTACCAGCAGTCCTTTGTATACAAGGAACTGATCCTATACCGCTCGTCTCAGAGGATCTACATGACAGCCATGACGTTCGATGTGCCTTATGCTGTTGCTGATAACCAGGAGTTTGTCTTTGTCCTGGAATCGCAGGCGTACTTGCCCGGAACATCTGCAATTATTGACGACTTTAACCTCTCACTGGAGCCTTGTGTCGCAGGTACGATATTGAAAAATTGGTAACCGAACAACTGGCCTAATGGAAGACTGATCCAAAAAAAATTAACATTTTCAAGGGCGCAATATCATAATTATAATTGCAGTTAGGGTACGGTATCGTTAGGGGTATAGTTGGGGTATAGCTGAGTGAGGTATAGCTAGGGCATACATGTAGTTAGGATAGAGTTGGTTATTTGTTACCTCATCAGATCGTTTTTGGATCAGTTTTCCATTGGGTCAGTTCTCCGGGATTCTGAAAAGTTCTGCATAATCCTACTATGCAAACTAACGCGTTTCTTGCTGTTTATTCTGATGAATGTTCATTTTTCACATGGGTACGTAGAGGCCAGTGGCCTGATGATGACTGCTTCAATTGGGCTTGTATTGGTTTTTGTGTGTTGAACACCTTGCTGAAGATCTGTGACGCAATCATTCCGTAGCTGCCAGCGCCGGGATTTTAACCTCGATCACAATTATTTCAAATGTTTTAAATAATTCTTAGTTCAAAGCGCAAACCACTACACCGTAGCGCCTCCTTTTAAAATTTTAATTTGTCATCCAATGATCACTTTATACCACAATTAGGCTACTTAATTGCATAGCTATAGGCTTTTAATATCTTCCAAAAGCCAACCAGCGCAGTTGAAATGAGCTAAAAAGCTACTCAAAGCAACTGAGCAAGAGGGTTACGTAATTAACTGTTTAGATGAAAGTCCTGCCATGCTGAGTGTAGCAGTCAACTGGGTATCCGATCCACCTTAGAAAGCAGGAGGTTCCAGTTTGTGAAAATTGACCTGTAGAAATCACGCTTCAAAAAGATAGTAACACAGCAAGTCATTACATAGACAATTTTCTTTTGGCATGGACTGATCTCCATGAGTTACGATTTGAGTCCGTGAGTCTGTATTGCTAGCAATATTAGAGTGGCTTAATTGGTATTTAATCGTTTCGGTGTGCATCAATAGGTGTGTATGACGACACTCCTCTGTGGAATTCTGCTAACAATACAGCTGACATGAAGGGATTCCGTGACATATCGCAAGGTGACACGAAGTGGGCAAGAGCTTGTGACGTGGCCGGCGGTAAGTGTGTGACTGCAAAACCAATTTTAACAACCGAGCAAATGTAATGATGATGCATTGTCGTAGATGAATCACAGTAAGTTCAAATAGCGAAGTAGACCTACACGGAGCACTGTTGTAAGTGATTTGGAATCACTTGCTAATTCTTTGCTTTGTTATGTGTGCCACATTATATCTACAACTATAAGCAATCCTTTTATTACACTAACTTTTTTGCTGTAGCGCTGTGATTCGGATTTGAAATTAACAATATGCTGATAAACTAATTATTTCTCTGCCACTGTTTGGCTGAAAATATATAGTCTGCTTATGTTTACAAAATGTTGCTAGAAAACAATTTGAATTTTAAATTGCTCATACTTTTAACTCTTACATTCTTAATCATTATCCTGCTCATAGGCCTACTCTTTGCTCGTACTCTTTGCTCAATTCAATTCAATGCGCTTTATTCATCCATACATCATGTACTCAAAGTAATAATTATACAGCATACAATAATAACTTCACAATGTTCACGACAGAGAGATGAACAGGATAACAAGATTCCTCTCGGAACTCTAAACGTTATCCAAAACTAATTATTAGCAGTTAGATTGCACTTGACTCATACTCTTTTCTCATTGTATCCGCTTTAGAATGCTTCTTTCAAGTTGAATTTTCAACCGGACCGGACAAACAAGCTTCCTTGATATCTCCGTTCTACGCTAACTCAGAGAAAAGTGCGGCGATGCAATGCTTGTTGATCGAATACAGCAAATCTCCTGTTGATACATTAGAATTGACATTGGACGTCCTAGATTCCAGTGGCGTTGTCGTTTCTACCATATCCCAACAATCAATGATGCAAGAAAACAAGAGTTATTCAATTCCACTGGTGTATGTGCAACAAGTAATAGGAGCTGACTTGCGGTTGAAGATCACAGCTCTGCGATACAGCTATGACAACTGTGCTCCCTTTTGTGTCATTACTTTGCAAGGAATCGCTGAAGGCATCTGTCCAGGTACATGTATAATTATACACTAGACTATGCATGTGCACTAGTACATGTAGCCCATCAAGTCGGGAAACAAAGAATAGACTTGCAGCCCAGAGCTCTCCGGGCCAGTCGTAAAAGGCGACTAAAGAGGGGGGAGCGGTTTTGTGGCGGCCCTCTTACACAGAACCAGACCGTAATAGTCTTTGTTGTTACACACGATCCTTATAATTCAACACCGCATGTACACTAGACAGTAGACATGCATAGGCGTACGCTTCAATCTTGTTCCGATGAAAATCTGAACACTTGAAACGTTGTCATACTCGATGAAAAGTTGTCAGATTGGTCTGAAATTTTATATACCACAACCGCAGCCATACCAGCGCCAATTTGCAAATTTGTAGATCAATGTGAGTCATTTTGTCAAAATTATGCTCGTTTGAAAAACAGTACCGTCGGAGCTGATGTTTAAACATTAAACATCAGTTCTGATTGAATTTCTGATGTGCTGCTTATTTTGTTCCACTGACATTCAACCAGGTTATCACTAGTTATCAGTAAAAGCGTGCCTAAATACTAATTTCCTTTAAGTCAGAAATTATGATTTAGCGTAATTTAGATGGCGATACTTGCTTGCAAGTTACCAAATGTTGCAGCCGATGAGTCTAGCAGTATTCCGAGAAAATAATCAGCAAATAATTTTTATTGTAACTGTTCAATTGTTGCAGCTCTATGGATACTTTTGTTGCCGAATGTTTTATTGTGTATTTGCTCGTTTAGGTTCAGAATACATGCATTAATCAGGTGTCAGGAGATACCCGATTGCAAATTACTTTCTGAGTGTCGCCGCTGCGCCAATAAATAGCATTCTTGTGCGAAATAATCCAATAATTTAAAAATAACTTTTGTAAAAAATTTCTGTCAGCACACACCCCCCTCCCGCTCGTGAGTTTGTTTCGAAAGGAAAGATGAAGTTTGAAAAGGAGAAAGCAGAAGAAACTTTTTAGGTATCAACCATTTTAAAAACCATGGCGCTGTGGGTGCCCATCAACATGTTTTTGGGGGGGGGGCCAGCATACCCCAACGCCTGCCCTGCTTGCTTAATTGCTAAAACTACAGATAATATTTCATTGCTGAATGTTTCACTTGACATTTGTTCATTTATGTACAGAAGTAATAGCATCTGCTCCAAGTATCAACTGCAGTATCACGTTCGATGACGGTTCGCCCGTGATTCAGCAATATAATGCGGGTGATTTGTGGACGTGCCAGCAGGGGCCGTCAACGATGGAATCCGGTCTGAAGGCCTATAATTTATTCAATTGATTAAACATTTTTGAAAAATTTCTCCACCTTCAGTATTTTTATGAAGAGGGGTGAAACAACATTCAGCAGGGCTGGAGCTCTGCTGAATTGCCATTCAAAAAAGCTTATTGCTTGGCCCATTTAAATCAATATACATGTCATTAAATGAACATGACGTCATAGATTTAGAGCAATATTATTTCTGTTGACACTGAATTCATATTAAGATAAATAAAAATTTGTTGTTATTTGTAACTATTTGTTTAAAATAGTTGCTATCGTTCAGGTAAGTCGTGAAATGTAGCAAAATATATTTATGAGGATCGCCATGGACTCTTGCAGGTTGTGGGTATGTTGCCTATGAGAAGGTGGGACAATGCACACAGTTATCGTCCAGAATGACAGTGCTACCCGATATCACATCGGAATCTGCGTGCGTCGCAGCGTGTGGAGAATCACCGACCTGCCTGTGTTTGGACTGGGACACTTACTTCCAGCAATGCACTCTTGGAAACTTCCAATTTCCAGCAACAACGTGGTTTGAGTTCTACGATCATTGGGACATTGTTCGATATTGCAATTATGGCAAGTGACTATTGGATAAATAGCATGTTCTGAATGATTTGAGTTAATTACGTGTACATTAAGCTGCTTTTAGAAGTTTGTGTTGCCTCCTCCTGTGAAGGAGGACATGAGAAGAATGGAAGCATTTGAAATGTGGGTATGAATAGGAATGGAGAAGAATAGCTGGATAGAGAAGAATCTTCTCTATCTAGCTAAGCTTCTCCATTCCTCTTCATACCCACATTATCTTCTGAGAAGACAACGAATGAAAAAGTGTTGAGAGAGTGGAGAAAACAAGGACTATGATGGAAGTGTGAGTCAGAAGAAAGAAGAACTGGATTGGACATTTATTTGAGAGGAGAGAGATTGTTGAGAGATGTGATGAAGGGAAGAAAGGATGGAAAGAGAGGACCAGAAAGTAGGATCTGCTTGAGAAGGAATCATATGCAGAGATGAAGAGAAGGGTCGAAGATCGGCTAGGGTTGAACGTTTGGATACCAAGGACATTCCATGTAGCAGAACACTGAAGAAGCAGTTTTTAGCAGTTTTTAGCAGTTCTCTTATAATCATATTTGGTTGCATTTTTGTAAGTTGCATTTATCTGGTTTGTGCTTCTAGTGGATACTTCGCTTTTATTTGTTACAATTTTGCTGTTACAATTTTGCTGTTACAATCTTGCTGTTACAATTTTGCTTTTACATATTTGCTTATAAATGAGCAAATAAAAATATGCTTATTTGTCCACTCTGACAAATTATTTTAAGCTTGCGGTAATAAGTTATTTGCCCGTTGCCACTGGCTAAAGGCATAAATATGATCAAGCATTATTGTAATGATAAATTTATTATGTAATGTACATTGTGAAAGCCTCTGGATTTTGAAGACCTGCCTGATTTTATTATATTGCGTAAATTTTAAATATACAAATGAAGGTTCTGAAATAGAAGTTTCAATTCTTGAAAGTAATCTCACTTCCATCTTTTTTGCTGTGTTTCTCTTCGCACTCGAGGAGGATCGCTCGTAATAAAAGGTCAAATCGCTAGTATGCTTTATCTTAAATTTACTGCTCAGGCCTGCAAGATGGAATGCTATACCAAACAGCGCTTACGTCGTATTCAAACATCGATGACGCAACGCTGTCTAACGTCTTGACAACGCCGAGCTTTATCCTTTCTCACGACTCCCTGATGAGCTTTCATGCGCATTTATCCGAGCAAACAGATGGGTGTTATTTGAGTCTGTACATGACTTCCTTGTTGGGACAGCCGTCGACACTGTTGACCTCATATTATCAGAGTGGTAGCGATCAGCAGAATGTCACCCTGGTGTGTCTTCCCGCCGGAACGTATCAACTGGCCTTCGTTGCGTATTTTGCTCGAGCACAAGATCAGATGATACTGAAAGCAGCTGAAGTGACACAAGCGCCGTGCCATTACACGCCGTTGTTTACATATGGTAGAGTTTTGAGTTTCTATATTGATATCGTACCATAAACTGAGCGTACTGTGTTTTGAAAGTAATGAAATATACCAATTGCTGAAAGTTATGTGCCACTTGCCGCTGACTCATTGGAATGGCTCAGCCACGTCACAGTTCAGAGTAACACGCTTGTTGACTTCAGATAGTTTTCAATCTAAAGCGATTTAATGATTAAATGCTTGAAATTAATATTTTCATTGGCTTTGCCGCATTATAATGAAAAAGGATGAAAAACGCTTCAAGATAGCGTCATCTTGCTAATGCAATTTAACTAAAATATCCGACTAGGCGTTAAATCTTGTACACTTCAAACACCTTTTTTCACAAACATTGTATTCCTTAACTATATAAGCAAATCGGTAGAAATGCCTTCTAGAGATGACCCAGGGATGCAATGTCTCAAAGTCTCAAAGCCTCAAAGCTGCTAAGCAGCTAAGCGCGGCTAAAGCCGCAAAGCGGCAATGCCACAAAATGCATTTTAACAAAAATATGTAACTAGGAGTTAAGAAACGCCGTGTAGTCTGATAAATTAAATTAAATGTGTACTTAACCTTGCTGGCGTTCAGAGTCATCATCTGACTTAACATCTGATTTAACTGATTTGCCTATTCTTTAAGAGTGTAATAATGATTACTAACCACCTTTTTTGTTGTGTAATCCGTTAATGTCCATGTTTTCACACCAGTTTAGACGTTTATGCCCTGATGAGGACTGCTGGAGCTGAGTTTTTAGGGCCTGATGCACTTCCTGACGCCAAGCAAATAAATAATTAACTGACCCAAAGTTAGCAGCTAGCGACACATGTATGTTTAACAGCCCTGCTGAAGGGCCTGCAACGCATGGTTTCGTTGCTGTGGGGATTTGAACCCAGGTTCCTGGACTCCCAGTCCGACGCTTAAAAGTTAAAACACTGCACCACGGCGCCTGGCATGCTTTTATTTCATTGCTATTGTAGTTGGCAATGAAATATGTTATTTTGGTGTCTTTTTGTTGCAGCCTGCATAAATCGAAGCATTTGCTCGAGTCGCGTTCGTAGTTTGTCTAAGGACAATCTCAAATGGATATATTCAACAGGGCTACCTATGTATCTTGAACATGGCGGTAAATTTTTTGCAGTTT
Organism: Chamaedrilus cognettii; assembly: GCA_034695025.1. NCBI lineage: Eukaryota > Metazoa > Annelida > Clitellata > Enchytraeida > Enchytraeidae > Chamaedrilus > Chamaedrilus cognettii. The sequence continues at coordinate 11,212 of JAQIWG010000303.1, forward strand.
TATTAATGTATTCTTCAATGCCAGTATGTGCAGTATTTGAATTAAGAACATCAAGTATTTGATTTTTCTAAAAACAATTAAAGATAAAAATCTACAGTACTTATAGTAAGCTGATTATAGACGGATCACCGTAAGTCTCAATATAATATACAGTTATAATATTGTTATCTTTGATTCAAAAAAGCATGACGGGGTTAACAATTTAAAGACGCTCATTTTAAATTCATCTAAGTAAGCCTAAGTTAATATGATTTGCGAGGGAGCTTTATTTAAAGTGGAGAACTTAACTGCTGCCTTTCAGGCGATACGTACATTCGATTTGACTCACACGGGGAATTGACGACTCTTACCCCCACTGTATCATCATCTCTCTATATTTTGGGTCCCAGTGGAATGACCATCAACATAAGCATCACTTTCTTGAGTGCCGGATGCACGGGCTACTACTACTATGACGTAAAACATTGTCCGGACAATCGTACGTACGTCCAGGTAGAAAACGTTTCTTAAGCTCTTATGTATGCTTATTTCTAGCACAAAGCACAATTTTTTTCAAATATTAAATACGAGTTGCTTGAAATGGGGGACCAAAGGTCCCAGTGGCACTAACTAACACGGTGCATATAAAATTTATTTAAAACGCATAACAATGTCATCAAAATGTTATTTTTTATTTTTTTTATTTTCAGGGCGTAAGTTGGAGATACGCGCTGTTTTAGATCCCTAAATTGGTATCTCTGAATCAATGAAAACTCTGGAAAGGGAAGGCTTTATCTGTTAGCTTCATCTGCATAATGCCAACTTATAGAAAGTGTCTTTGCCGTTTCAGTAGCCTATAGATTGTGAGAATACAAAATGCGCAAATCGTGTCCACGTTGAAAAACATGCGAATAAAGAATCTTTCAGTAATTCCAATACTCATTCGTTTAAAAATTATTATTGACGTTAAGTTTTTGAATGTCGCATTAATGGCTTTTATGTAGGCCCGTTTTTGGTGCAATGGGTTATTCTCATGCCTATCCCTTGTAGGTTTTTTACGACGTGCGCCGATAGGCGAGCGCCGTATTGTTTCGTCCCGGTACCTTTATTATTTTTATTTAATTTATTTTATTTTTTTATTTTATTTTTTTTCTTATGGATCTTTGGTGCATTCCCAGAGACTCACCTTTTGACCTATAAGTCTAAAATAAGGGTCAAAACATTTTTCCCGTTAACGAAAATGCTTCCAGTGAAAAAAATTCATTGTAAACATTGTGGGGGTGTCCGGGGGGGCACCACGCGCACACTTTTACATGAATCGCGATAACTTTTTTACTATAAGTCCGATTTACACGTTTTTTGCACCAGATTGTTCCACTTACTACTTACTAAAAAACGCCCTATACATGTTGTAACAAATATTGATAGGTAAGGTGGGCGAACGGTTTTTATAAAAGTTGGGAGGGGCCAAAATTTTTGGGCCACAATAACTCAGCCACCACTGAACGGATTTTTACCATTTTTCAGGGAACATGCGGACAAAGCCCGGATTATACAGGTTTACTTGGATTTTGAAAGAAATGGATGGTGCCCCAGGGAACCCTCCAAGATTATTATTGTTATATTTTTTTCACTTCATCGTGGGTAACAACCTTGAGCGTTGCAATTATGAAACCAGGGGGAAAACATATATGCCACTGGGGAAAGCGTTTCTGGCTGAATAATTCATTCCAAAATATTAAGGGGGCCTTGGGGGGCCATTTCATGCACTTTTGCAAGAATCGTGAGAACTTTTTTACTATCAGTCCGATTTGCACGCTTTTTACACCAGATTGTTCCACTTAGTACTTACTAAAAAACGCCCTATATATGTTTTAACAAAATATTGATATGTAAGGTGGGCGAACGGTTTTTATAAAAGATGGGGGGCCAAAACCTTTGCGCCACAATAACTCAGTCACCGCTGAACGGATTTTGACAATTTTTTAGTGAACATGCGCACTTAACCCGGATTATATAGCTACGCTTGGATTTGTACAAAATTAACTGTGCCCCCTGGAGCCCCCAGATTTAGATTTTTTTTTATTGCTCTTTATCACAGAAAATGTGTTCTGTGTTCATGTTGTAGATGTTCGCCTAATCTTTCCAAAATGGATAAATCCTGCAGTAAATTTCAAAACTTGTGTTTATCTATTCGTGGGGGCCTGCGCGCATGCCGTTTGTGCACGGGTACTGTGCTTCCGTCTAGTTTTTGACCGGCGTATTATAGCGTCGTGTCGGACGTAGGCGTGTACACAAGCTTGCGCAGTGGTAACCTTTAATGTCTCACTTTTTTGCACGCTCTTTGATTTGATACCATTGTCTTTTAGGTCTGGCAATCTGCCAACGGTAGGCTCATCCCCGTATCTCTGAAGCTTGAATTCGACAACGCCAATTATGGCAACACCGCTGATCAATACTTTCCATACAGTTTTGTACTTCCTAACGTGTCGACGGATGGAGTATTGATATTGAAAATCTCACAGTTGGCTGCTATAAATATTGGCACAGTGACGTATGAAGTCGGGCAAGAAAGTCTTCAACAACGTGAGCCTTATGCATTCTTGAAATTTATTCTGGAATACACAGGCTGCACCAATACAAATCAGACCCCTTGAAAGTATAGAAGCCTACGTCTACACATCTTTCATGACGTTCTGTAACGTTTGAGCAGTAGATTTGTGAACTTTTGAGCCTCTCTCTCTCTCTTGGACAACATGAGCCGTGTGAGCACAGTAATTACTAGTATCAAGTCATTGGTTCGCCTTGCTTTTGCTTTTGTTTTTTGTAGTTCAGGGACTGCATCTAGCACAAGGACTATGTACAGTCCGGTTCTAGGCAAGGGAGCCCGCACAGAACCGCTTCCCCTTCTTTAGTCGCCTTTTACGACTCGCCCGGGGATTATTGTTCCCCGGACTGCAGGGGGTGGTTCGCCACGTAGCCACTATCCTACACATGCATGTACCTGCGAGTAGCTTAGATGGCTTGCTAAGTTTCAGTAAACTCCAGAAAGAGCCACAGTTTGAATCCGGCACTCCGGTGTCTCAAACTGACGTGGCATGCATTCGTGCATATTCCATGAAATCGTTGATGGTTGTAAATCTTGCTTGAACCTTCACACACACATACCCCTGGAGGTCGGAGAACACAGAATTGACCTGCAGCCCAGAGCTTCCCGGACGAGTCGTAAAAGGCGATTATAGAAAGGGGATCAGTCTGTGCGTAGCTCTCCAGTGCAGACCGGACTGTAATAGTCCTCGCTGCTACACAAGATTCTTAAACTTCAACCCCCCCACCTTACCTGTACATGTTTGATAGCGATGGATCCAATTTCAGAAATTATAAGTATACATTATTTAAATGGCTGCATGTGTTTAGAAGCTTCTCTGCTGTTGTCACCGGCCATGATCACAAATTCGCCGCTACAACTCGGCGAGTGGACCTCTGACGTCTACTTTCTCCCAGTCACTCCCCCTGGCGCCAACACGACGCTCTGCGTATCTCTAAACGTCAGCGTTCTGCCGCTGAGGCTACAAGTTTTACTGCTTCAAGGTAAAAACTTGATCGATATAAACTTCACCAGCAAATGCTAACTTTTGCCAAAGACTAAAGTTAGTTACAATTCCGTCAATCGAGCTAATGATTTTTCAAGCCAATAACTCGAGCTTCCAATGTAGGCTATGCAGTCCGCAATTTATAATTATGGATGTATTTTGTGGTATAGCAGGACTGTAACTAGCATCGACACGAAGAGAATGATTACATAGGCTTATAATGATTATATAAGCTTATAATGATTATATAGGCTTATAATGATTATATAGGCTTATAATGATTATATAGGCTTATAATGATTATATAGGCTTATAATGATTACATAGGCTTATAATGATTATATAGGCTGTATGTCATGCTCATTCCATAAGGTAGGGCATGGGGCCCAACCAACCCTGCCCCGCCACCCAGTGCCAGGGGGCAGATATTATTTTAAGTGTGTGAATTATGGATGCGTGTGCATTACACATGCAGGCAGATAAAAAGGTAGTTCATCACTTTTGTTTTGAAGTCTAATAGTGAAATTACACCTTTTGGTCAACACGAAGGAAGCGGTCAAAACGAAGGAAGTCTTGTCGCTAAGGATAGTACTAAAAGGCCGTAGAGACGCCGACTGCTTGCGGTCGTTTTGTCAAAGGAAGGAAGTTCTGTCGTTAAGGACTAAAGTCGTTATAGATTACTATAGAACTCGTCCAGCCGACATGACGTCATGATCCTTAACGACAAGGCTTCTTTCGTTTTGACTGCTTCCTTCGTTTTGACCGAAAGGTGTAATTTGACCATAAGAGTTAAAAATAAATAGGAAAATCCATGTATCGTTTTAAATGATTTTGTACAGTGTTGCATAAGAGTGACTCTGTAGTCGTTTCTTTGTTCCCACCTTCACCTTTACCTTAGCTTAGGAGACAATTTAACAGCAGCTCTTAACTGCTATTCAAGGACGCTTTTTGTTTAGTTCATTTAAATTAATAGATGACATCGTTAAATCAACATGACGTTAAACAAAATATAAAAATTAAAAATTAAACAAATTAAACGTTTAGCAAAATTATTTCTGTTGACACTGAATTCAAATTAATAATAAATTGTAATTTTTATTTATTTATGTATATATCGGATGGCCGTTATGAACTGCCGTTAAATTATCTCTTAACCTAGGGTGAAGGTAAAGGTGGAAACAAAGGTACGTCTATTGAATCCACTTGAAATGTCTACGGAGGTGTATCGTGACTCGTTGGAAGGTACGCCGAGCGGCGGGAACGTGTCTCAGACGAGCGTGCTCGAGGTGGACACTGCCCAGGTGGGACTGGACGGCATGAGCGCCACCCTCGAGCTCAACCTTGGTGTCGTGGAGGAAGCGCGCGCTATCCAGATCGTTTTGCAGATGTCAGAAAACGCTCTTCTCAGCGGAGTCAATATTTCAAACGCAATGTGCCAGCAGCCAGGTTTGTTTGATTTCCATTACAGTATTTATCAAAGGAATCCAAGTTTGTTTTGGGAGTTTAAGGATAGTGTAGTAACGAAGACTATCACAGTCCTCTCCTGAGCGGAGATCTAGGCACAGACCGCTCCCTCGTTTTTAGTTACCTTTTACGACTCACCCGCGGAGCTCTGGGCTACAAGCCAATTCTTTGTTGTTTCCCGCTTGGGGAGGGCGAAGCTATTCGAGGATATCAGATGAGTACTGGGTATTTCTTAATAGCCAAACATAATTAGTTTTGATCTGCAACTGGAATCGAATGCAATTTTATAAATTAACTTTGGTACGTAATATCGACTAAGTCCTTGTGCTTGGACCTTTATTGTGCTGGCTGTTCTACATGGAGGCTCAATGAAGCTAGGCCTTCCCAATTTGCAATAATTCTTTTGAATTTTTTCAATAATTCTTTCGATCACGCTCTTATATGAAAAAATGTTATTGAAGCTGGGTTTGGGTTTAGCGTGTTTCAGGATTAGTTTAGAGTTAGTTTAGGGAGAAGTCGTGGCTTAAGTTACATTTGATTTTCCCACGTTAATGCGCCATCAAAAGAATTGTAGAAAATTTGGTTTTGGAACAGTGTGGGGATAACTTTTCACTAGCTATATTTCTTCTTCATTTTATTGATTTTTTATTTAAACATAAGGTTGTCCTTCCACGGTGCATATTTTGCAGCAATTTTGCATGCAATTTTGCTTGCAATTTTTTATGCACAGAATCACGGCAAGTGTTCATGCAAGCAACTGTGACAAACGAAGATTTGTGAATACACTATTGTTGTGAAACACAGAGCTATTTGTGAAACACAGCGTACATTGGTTTTGAATTTAACCGAAAGTTGATGACCGTTGTCATGACAACGATTTCCTTAACTGGGTTTCATGCACGGCTTATTCCTTAGCTGGGGTTTCATGCAAGCCGTGCATGAAACCCAGAGAGAGTTCAAGAGTTCACTGAGAGAGTTCGATGACCTTGTGCGTGTTTGATGACTGGGCTGTGTTTACTTTTTCAATGCCAGTTGAGGAATATGAGAAAGAGGCGATACTGTGTGACTTTCATGAATATGACAACTGTGGATTTGTTGACCGTTCTTCTTCTCGTCTCGCTAGATGGATTGTCAAATCTCAAGCCAGTCTAGACAATGGTGAGCATTGGAATATTCGTAAGTTTACCATAAATTACACGCTCTTTTAATTTTTTCTGTATCTTCTAAACTTTATGACACTTATAGTCAAAAAACTGTAGCCTACGTACTATCTTGGATAATATTAGAAGGGGTTCAGCGCGCCCAGAACATAAAGAAAAATTCCAATGATCCACGACGCCGGCTGCCTGTGGCGCTTGATATAAATGACTACGTAAGGCATTGGTTTGTTGATCATCACAATTCTCAAGACGATAGTTGGCGTTACTGTGCTGAAGCCCCGACCTTGTCCCTCTGAGTGCAAACATGTGCGACAGTCGATAAACTTGTACGCGGCATGTTTTTCTTGAAAAGAGAAAACAAAAATAAAAAAATAAAAAAATAACTGAATCTTTTTTCTGATATCCTGACTGCTGTGCAGCGTAAAGACTGTAATAAAGTAAAGTAAACACTGAACAGGCTAGCCTTCCGAGGGTGTGGTATTGAGAGAGCTTTTTCTTAAATCAAAGTCATAAAATTTAACACGCTCAGTGTATTGTTATAATGATAGATTGTGTTATCGTGTGGTATCATATGCGATGAGTGCAGATATTATTGAGTTACACATTATTATTGACTTTGCGATGTGCTCGAAATAACATTTTCAGTTCTAAATGGTATTAAATTGCAATGATTTTTGTCCTGTGAGGTTGTAATAGCAAGGTTTACATGCTTTTTTTTATGAAACTTTATTCACCACATTTGACAGACAAACAATCAAACAACGTCAATAAAATAAAGGAAAAACAGAGAAAGAACAGAAGTCAAATGCTACTATGGTCATAGCCTCGACATATTCAGCCTGAATCAATCAGAGCCCAAGCTCTATGGCCATGCCATATCAAATCCACAATAATCGAGTATGCATATAAATGTCCGCATTTCACAATAATTGTTAAGAAATTAAAGATTCAGTTCAGGCTCTAACTTAGAACAGACCTTCCGCTGCATAGCAGCGGATCCGTCTGATTACCGAACATTGTAACAGGCAGCAATAGTGTTTTATCCATTAAATTTGAACCAGGCAAAGAGTAAGCCAGCAGGTCTAGAGTACCGGTACATAGGCTCATATGTTAGTGATTTATAAAATCGCAAGCATCGAATATCAACAGTTTGCTTTAACGGTAGATAACCTGTGTAATGTTGACATTGTTGATCACTTTCATGCGATCTTTTGTTGCAGGCACATTCCGACAAGACTGTCTAGTGACAGACGACGGAGCAGCCTATGTCGGTAAGGTGAACGTCACGCTATCAGGGCAGGCGTGCCAGTCCTGGTCCAGCCAAGAACCGCACATTAACCCCTATGATGACGTCAGCTATTTCGCCGATTACATGGCCTTCCAGGGAGCCACTATGGCAAGCGTCAAGAATTTCTGCAGAAATCCGTCGTCGGGCAAACCCTTGAGCCCAGCGCCTTGGTGCTATCCAGATTTTCCCAACATTACCATGGAATACTGCATTATTCCAAGATGCAAAGGTAAGGGTCTTCACCCCTTGATTGAATTTTGTTCAAAACTTAAAAAAAAATTTATAATTTTTTTGTTTCATATGACAAAACGAAAAGGTTTGGCTATGCAATTTGCTAACATTTATATTAAGTTATGTCTGGTGACTTGCCTGCATGTCATTTATTTTTGTTTGTAAAAGATTTGTGAAGTCAAAAATTCGCTACATCTTTATCTTATTCCTTATTTTTTATCAAGATTTAAATTGCATGTAGCATACGTATGCATGTACTTGTGTGCACCGTTTTGGCGCTTTTCCTTTTGTGAAAGATTCGCTTTGCATCAGAATTTTGTCTAGTTTGCTTACGATCATAATTTAATAATTATTCCATTCGGCTCTTGATTCTTAAAGATAGGCGTAGTGTAGAAAACATCTTACAGTGTGATTAGGTAAGATGGCTTATTTTGGCCAATGGCAATAAAATTATTTTACAATTACGGTTAAAAAATCTTGTGAAAAAGGGTCTTAGTTCATTTTTTATACTGCAGATTACTCCATGTACGCCCAGTTCGATGGTCGATCTGATATGGCAATTCTGGAATCTCCTCCCTACTCCGTATTCACCCCAGCTTGCTTACAGTTCGACTACAACATCTCTTCCTCCAAAGTCTACCTTCAAGTGAAGGTTTCGACGCCTGTCACACCACACTTGCATCAAGTGGCGCAGCTGACGTATGCGGATCAGAGCTTGCTGAGTGTATGGAGTAGAGCGTACGTGCCACTGCCCGACGGACTGGCACGGCTGCAGTTTGTAGCGGACAAAGTGGGCGTGACTGTCGGCAGTGAGTCCGCCATGATCGATGACGTTACAGTGATGGCTGGACAGTGTCCCACCCAAGGTTAGTGGACCCATCTGACTGACTCTTGATCGTCAGCGTTGTTCAATTTTTCATACATAATTATCAAAATCAGTGATCTTTATGGGTAGTTTTTTTAATGATGGTGAATTCAAGATTTATTTAAGTGCAAAATATAGGCCTATAATTCAACAATATTGTCTAATTATGTCAGTGTTTAGTTGTCCGCTCTCTTAGCTATTTATTTTTAAACTGAGCTTTATCAATTTCAAATTGAATTTGAGATTAAATATATTATCGCAATTTGTTGACTTTATCTGTTGGCTTTAGACTTTGAGAGTTTGCATTTCTTCCTGTTAATAATTAGTATTCAGATTTAGTTAATAACCATGGCTTCTATGTTACCTTAATTCTATTCTTTATTTATGCATCAGTGTATTTTCAGCATTGGTTTTGTCTGAAATTTTATTTTTATTTTTCAGCATAATGTTATTTTTTGCTAATTTATGTCAGGAAATGAGGTCAATGCGACACAGATCCCTTACACAGGTCCACGACGAGTTCGAACCGACTACCTGTCCGAGATTCTCAACGAGACTCGAGGTGTGACAACAAGCGTTGCGTAATCTCTTTCAATTTATAATTTTAACAAACTTCTTCTGCACAGGCTGAAATAATTTATTAAATTCTTGTTTCACAAGACGCAGAACGGCCGGTAAATCAATATGGTAATAAGTCTATAGACTGAGCAGGTCGAAAGTAACACTGTATGCACTGGACGCACACTGGATGCACACTGGACGCACACTGGACGCACATTGGATGCACACTGGATGCACACTGGATGCACACTGGATGCACACTGGACGCACACTGGATGCACACTGTGTACAAGTACGCTAATAGACAAGTGGCGCAGTAATAATAGATAGCGCCATTGTGCAGTGCTTTGTAGATCGACATAGGTTATCATCATTTATGTTTTACGTCCACTTTTCCATGCTTGCACAGGTTGGACGTTTTCCACGATGAGACTCCCCGTAACGCCCGCTCGTTTGCTGATTCATGCCTCGCATCTTCATATCACACTCTACTGCCTCCCTTCATATTTTATTTTTCCACAGTCATGCATGCAGGTTACAGCTAGTACATACTACATGTGTAACAGACCAAATGCATTAACCATCATAGTGAAAATATGTCATGATAACTAGAATGGAAAAGAAATTCTTTACCTGCATGAGAGTTGAGGATTTACTTATTACGTTATCACAGGTTTCTTGATGGATAATTTGACTGCAACACTGGGCCCACAACTACATCAACTGATCCTTGAGTAAGTGAAAAAGAATAATATTGTGACCCATATCCATTGCTATATAACTGTTTAATCAAACTTATCGTTATAAGTGTCGTTATGCATCATGTTGATGAGGTTGAGTTGCTGCAATAACTGCAATATGATATCCAAGCTGAGTTAGGCAACAAATTTGAAAGTACCGGTATTATTATCAATAGTTACTGTTATTTGAATATTAGTAGAATAGCTACTCACTTCTTGGAAAAAAGCACCAAACTATAGTGAAAAAGCACACTTTGTATGTGCTATTACGCTATTACACTATATACCAGCAGCACAATTTCATGTGCTACTGGTTTTAGCACATGAAATTGTTGAATAAGCAAAAACAAAAACCCCAAAAGCTCCTTTTTTCTTTAAAAACATATTTGCTAAAGACCAATCGATTGCTGCTTTCTTTTCCACAAACACATTTTTGGATGTTTTTTCATTCCAAACAAACATCGGAGCAGGACGGAGGCTTTTCTTAAGACATGTTTTCCACAAGGCTTGCTGTGGAAACATTTCAAAGCAATCAAGCCATTGCTAAGTATTGGCAGGTGGAAGGACAAAGGGATTAGGATGCTATAGTGCGACGGATAGGATAAAGTGGAGGATGGGTGTCCATGGCTGCAAATTTCCTACTCCTGCATAAGCGGGGAATGCGGTCACAAAACATGCACACGCGTGTGTGTGCTGAATACTGGGTACTCAACACTGTTACTTTGAGGGTGGAATTTCTCATAAATTTAGGTGAAAAAGTTTTCTTGAGGCGGATGAGTAGATTTATTTTACTTGCTTGCTGTACTTCAATTCGTTTAATAACATAAAATGGGCATATTTTTTGCGCGTTCAGTTGCAGTTATAACAATCAACGATGCAACTACGATGACTTGTCTCCTGAATTCAGTGATCTGGGGATGTGTTACACCTTCAACAAGAATTCTAACAACACTCTGCTCACAAAAACACCAGGTTCAATATCTGTCGCTGCTTTAATTTAGAAATTTTGTAGTTCTGGTAGTAAATTGTATGTTGATATACAAGATTTTTTGATATAGATTACATGATGAATTACTGTGTAGACAGTTTGGGAAGAGATACAATGTTAGATCTATAGGGTATTTTATACTTGCAGAATTCTGCAAAAGAGACTTTCATAGAGATACATGCCAAAGGACACATTTAACTAGCAATTTCTAACTTTTCTGCCTATGCAGATGGAAAAGAAATAAATTCTACTTTCTTAATTCACTAGTTGAAAAACGAAAAAAATGCAGATATATTTTGAGAAACTATTGTAAACGCAAATCAAATAAACAAATGTTAACGATAATCACACTGCATATCAAAATCGGAGAGATTTTGCTTCAGGTTCGTTGTACGGGCTGCATCTGATGCTGAATGTCGCTGAATATGAAAACGTTGTCAACTTCGGACAAGATATAGGGGCTAAGGTCAGCCCGCACTCTCTTGCTACTCTCAGACATATATACGTGTAGGCGCCGATCCCGTTTGGGTTGGGGTTGGAGGGGTTCCGCGGCCCCCAGAATTTGAGCTGAGGAGTCGTGGCTGGTGTCACAATTCTGTGTAAAAAATATGTTATAAAATTGAGCGTCCTACTGAAATCGTTGCTTTTTATTCCGTTTTAATGCCGTTTTCGCCTTATATTAATTTTTATTATAAGAAATGGCTTTATGATGGTAATGTTCAGATTCACCTTCACGTTCAGGACGACATAGCTCAAGTGTCAAACCTTGGATTCGCGGTCGCTCCCGGCTGGCACACCCTCGCCGCTCTCAGCTACACAACGGTTCTCAATATTTTTACAACATTGATAGTAGACAATGCGCTGCGGTGTTGTGGTTAAGGCGTCGGACTTCGAGTTCAGAGGACCAGGGTTCGAGTCCCTGCACCCGCAACCATGAAACCATGGCGTTACGGGCCCTTCGGCAAGGCTGTTAAAAACGCAAGTGTCGCTATAGCCGCTAACCCCGTGTCAGATATTGATTTATTTGATTGGCGTCAGGAAGGGCATCCGGCAATAAAAACCCAGCTACTGCAGTCCTCACAAGCGGGCATATGTCTAAACCTATGCGAATACATGGACATTAGCAGAATAGACGATAAAAGGCGACTAGTAATATGTGCAGAATTTGTGATTATAGAATGTAAATAAATTTTTTTGATTTTTCATTGAATGGACATTGTGTTTCTGACTGCCTAAATTCAATCCAAGTTTTGGGGAACGACAAATAAATTAATGCTACCATTCGATAGACGTTGTTAAAATATTGAGATTTATCTGAAATCTGAAACCAACAAAGTATTGCATAGTACTCTAACAATCTAACTTGTACTATTTGAATTATCCTGTTTCATTTTAGGGCCCTGATGACGATACTAGACGCCGAAACGGACTCTAAGCCCATTGCTATAAATATTGTTCTTATTTTTATCTCGTTTTATCTAGGCGACGTAACACATTGCTACATGCACATCATTTGCTGAAAACGTTTTTGATACCTATTTTGATCTATTTGATCCATTTTGATCTATTTGATCCATTTTGATCTATTTGATCCATTTTGATCATCAATTAGATTTTTTCACATTGTTTATGTTTCCTCTACTAGACAACGAGTCTGCCGCCGCCGTGGGGAACGTGTGATTCTATAGCCCTGGATTACTACAACGCTTCCGAGGTCTACACGTCGGCGAAATGTCAACTGGAATGTTCCACCAAGTCACTAGAGGGCGCCTGCGAATGTAGAGAACCCTACATGCCAGGTAGTGATCTTTTTTAGTGTAGCGAGGCGCTGTGGTGTAGTGGTTATGCCGTTGGACAAGAGTCCACAGCCCTAAGTTCATATTCCAGCGCCGGGGTCAATATGAAATCATGCGTTACAGGCCCTTCAGCAAGGCTGTTAAGCACTCAAGTGTCACTAACTGCTAACCCCGTGCCAGACAATTATTTATTTGGTTGGCAGGTCGTAAGCATCCAGCTCCAGCAGTCCTCACAAGGGCGCAGACGTCTAACCCAAGTGGAAACATGGTCCTTAACATAATGAACATCAAAAAAGGTGGTTAGTTTTAATTAGTGTAACTTGGACAAGTAAAACGTAAAAGGCATTGAAATGCATTTAGTGTCGATTTCTGGGGCAAGTTGAGAGAGTGTTTCAGTAGCCATCCAGTGGTGTTTTTTGGACAAACTTTCACATTTTGGCCAATATGCTTTTACATTATGATAATCAAGAAATAAAACTACAACAGAAAATATAATTGTTTGACAGTAATTCATTGCATGATTTGTTCTTGCAGGACATTCCATTGTGTGCACCCCTTCACAACAACTCGGCTGCTTCAGAGTTTGGCGTAAGATTTTTGCGTAAAATAGCGAAATCTTCGTAGGGTTTTTGAGAAAATGCAGCTGTGCCAAGATTATGTTAAAATGTTTTAAAATATAGCGTATGCTGAGCGTACTTTGGAAGCTGGTGATACATTTTGTTTGAAAGACATACGAATTTCTGAATAGTAAGGTTATCAGTACTTGGAATTAAGCAACTGACCTAATGCTGTTATAAATATTTTTGAAGCATATTGACTATTGAATTGCTATTTATTGGAACCCTAAATTGATCAATTGCTTTTTAAATGTCAATAATGAGGTAATTCACGCTTTGAATATGAGTTGAAATCTGTAGACTCATAAAGGTATCTTTACAAAATGCCTATTATGTTTTTTATTGTAATGCAGTGTCGCAACGCTTCAGTGGTGAAGATTCAAGTCTACAAATAATCTTCTTTGCATCTTAAATAATCTTGTAATATCTACATGTGTGTTTTACTATTCACATGGTAGAATTGTTGTAGCGATACTTCTATGCATACTAGATTCAAACAGAGACAGTTATCATGTCACATTCATTGTTTGCATAGAAAATCAAAGTTCTATTTCATCGTTTAACGCCAGTTTCGCTGTCTGTACGTGTCCGGAGGAGTGCAATGTTTTTTCCTATTCCCCGGAGCTTTCCCTAGCCAGTCTGTCCATACGCTCGGTGGAGCCATTTCTCAGCAACAATGGCGACGTTGTGCAGCAAAACAACGAAGCACAGGAGATTGAAAACAGGGTTGATGTGCCAACGTTCTCTCAGACCGTCGCACTGCTGCAGAGCCTCATCATCTCACATTCACAGATTAGGTGTGAATTATACATTCATTATCTATTATAATCTATTTTTATCCTATTATTGTCGTATCTATACTCTAAACTTGTGACGTTTGCTATATTGGATTTATGCTGATTACGACTCTGACTTCAATAACTTCTGTATGGATACATCACCTTCTTGGCTTAACCAAATTTTTATTTTCTGGTGACAAGGAATCTATGACTATATTTGAATTATTTTAATTCTAGGTAGATTGTAAGTGTCAATAGGACCCTTTGTACATTTTTCACATGATTGAAGTCTTTAAACTGTTCTGTATGATCATGTGAAACAAACCGCTTGATTGATTGATATCGTAATGAATATCGTAAACAGAAATGATGATGACAACGTTGTAGGTTTTGGTCCTCTGATAGTTTAAAAAAAAATTTATGCGTTCTATTTATTGGAATATTAGATGGACCATAAAAATGTTATATAAATTAAAATACTGGTCTGTTTATATAAGTTCTGTGTACTTGTTGCATTCATCACTAAATCTTCATTACAGATTTCTCGCATGAGTGGGCCAAACAGGAATATTTACAATTTTGGAAAAATGAAAAATCTCTTTGATTTCATTTATGAACCACCAACACGATATTAAATCCATGGTATTTAGCTAGCGCTGTGTTTTTTTATCACGTTTCTCTATGCTTCTTCATATCCGCGCAGGCAGAGCATTCGCACAAATATCGTGGACGACGGTACTTCCATCACGAATCTCGTCTACCGAGCTCTCAGTAGTCTTGTCAGCATAGCGAGCGCCGATCTTCAAACGGGGGGAGTGGCGTTTCTTCAACGATATCAGAGCTGCTACAGCGCATCGGTCGCCAATAAAATAACCGTCCTAACAGGAGAGCTGGACTCTGGTGCGCACAGCCTGTTGGTCCTGAATGTCATCGGTGAGAATTACCCTAATATATCGAGCGACCAGTTCAATTACATCGACGCGACGAACGTACAGGTGTTGAACATTCAATTTCTGCTCAATGATGCGGTCAACGAGTTTCAGAAATCGATAAGTCAGTGGGGTGTTGACTGCCCCGATAACTTTCTGACTGGACTGTGTCAAGGTTCAGTCTACGAGTTGCAGGGTCGTTTGAACAGCTACACGAGCAACACGCAGTGTATTGCGTCCACAAGCCACTGCTTTGTGACTCCAGACGATGTGAGCAGTCCAGCAACGCCATCTTCCACTCCGGCGCACAGCGCAGTGACAAGTCAAGGTCAGAGCCTTTCCACATCGCTCCTCTAAACGAATAAAAATAAATTTGTCTCACTTCCTATGTGAATTTGCAGCATGTAGTACTTGTTATAAGATGCAATATGTTTGTGAATCAGCCTGGATGTAGGCTATTTATGATATGATATTACGATATGCAGCATTTAGTGTGTGATGTGTAAATCAGTGATAATATGGGTGAATGCAGAGTGTAAATCCATATTTTACTTTTGTATCCATGTGCGATTATAATAATTTGACACGGGCGAACTTGCACTACTAATTAAAGGAGTCGTAGAGGCTTCAAAAACCAGTTGATATTAGTAAAAAGATATGAATTCGTTAAATTGTGGCCTACTTATAGCAGCAACCCAAATTAACTTTTTTAATAAAACCCGTTTTGATCAAATATGTGGACATTAATTTTCTAAAAATACATGTTGGCGTAGTTGACAGCCAAAGTCGGTGGGACCAAGGTTTGGGCTAATCTTGGGTTCGATATATTTGGGCTAATATTTGAAATAATTTTTGTGCTTCTCTTGCAAGTGAATAGCATAGACATATCAGATCTTATTATTTTACAGCAAATGCATGTAGTTCATGAATGCAGTTGGCATTCAATCTAGTTCGCTAAGAAGTAATGCCTGTAAATGTATTGAACGCAGGAATCAATGGATCTGGAGGTAGCGTAACAACTGCTCAGCCGCCTTCTGGATCATCTACACAGAAAGTTAATGTGCCCACCGACTTCTTCTTAAATCTAACGAATTATCTACAGGCTACGCAGGCGACTATGGTTCAGCTATCGCAATGCCTCACTGCGTATGCTTTCTTCCTGACGCAGTTCAACAGCACCCTCCAGTCCATCTCTTTGACTGTTACACAGCCTTCGGTAGCTGGCCTTGCCGAGTTCCAGAACATTCTCCAACAGGACGCTACGTCAATGTCGACAAAACTGCAAAACTATCAAACGAATGAGGTGTCAAAACTGTCCATTGCCAGTCAGATTCTAGGCAGCACGAGTTCATCGCTGCTGCTGAACGTGGACAGAACGCTGAACAGCATTGATCAAACGCCTGTGGCAAGTCTACAGACGTTAATTAGTAACACGCAGAGGCAGCTGCAGGGCTCCTACACCAGTGTGCTGAACTCTCTAAATCTAATGGAAGGTATCATCAGCGACAGGCGCTTAGCTGTGGATAAGTTTGCGAGGCAGTGGAATCTGTGGAGGAAACCTACGACTCGGTTACAGAACGAACAGGTATGGTGCATGTGGCAGCAGGCATGTCCACCATGCAGATTCCACTGATCAGTCCTCGATTATTCAGTATGCCTGTGCGAGAGGCGTACATTAACATTTTGTTGAAACTTTTCTAAATATGAAGATTTACTAGCCGTAGAAACCTGAAAAACACGAGATAACTCCTACTACATTCACCATGGCATCGATTATTGAATTGTTAGCTAGTTTGGTCAAGAAAATTAATAAGGATTGATTTCAAGACACTGTTCACACTTAGCATAATTTTTTTCTGTCCGTTCTAAAATAAAATTTGTTTGAGCATCACAAATTTACGAAAGAGCAAAATTAAATGTATTTGTGTGTTTCTAGCACTTTGCTAGAAATACACGTGATTTGAAAGGCTTCAGTAAAGATAGTTTCGAAAATTTCTCTATAATTTAACGTTGGCCTGTTGCACGTAGGGCCGTAGGCCTAGTCAAAAAAAGGCACAATACATGAAAATGGTGTGAATATTTATTGAGAATTAAACACGGTGAAAAATTATTCAACCACATTGCTGTTGCAGCTTTTTGACTACGAGTGGGACACGACGCAGGTGTGGCAGGTCTGGCCGTCCGATCAGAGCGTCTCGACATTCCTCGCTCAGTCGGCGTCCACTCTGATCCCAGTCATCGTCGAGGGCTACTGTAACGCGCTCGTGCAGGCCCTGGTCGACATGCAGACGTACGAGCGCAACCTGCAGCAGCTCTTCATCGCAAACATGACCGCCTTGCAAGCCAACCTGCTCGCCTTCAACACAACCACACTGATCGATAGCAACTTCGTCAGGTGATTCTTGCAGCAGTAGCATCGCCACTTTTTGTGAAATAATGATAGCAATCGCTTTACTGTCCATTTATTTCTATGACGTCTTTGCTTTGACGTCATAGAAATGTCAACGTGAACGTCTTCTTTTGTCTGAAATGAGTTCACATTGTCAATTGTAGGTCTAATGTCAATTTAAGCACGAATCAAACGCTTTCTGAAGATATCAACATCGATCTATTGGCATGCTAACATGTGTCGTAGAAATCATACTGGAGTCTTTAAGAACTGACAAATGCGACAAGAACAATTCTATGTAGGGCCTACTTCGGTCAAGCCATCACAATTATCGTTTTTCAGGCAATTAGTCCTATTAATTTAAACATGGAATAACGTCTGAAGAGAAAATTTCCATGGAAAGAATAATTCAAACCGGATACAGCATGGGATGGTGTTAATTCTTGTATACTTTGTTCATCTTTGCTTACATGGTCTCATCTTTTTTCTCTACAATTCTTTCAAACTTTTTGCGACGAAAATGTCAACAAATTTTTTTTTCATTTTGCTTATTAACATGACAATCAGAGTCAATTGACAGACAATGCTTTCTGTGCCAATTTCAGTGCAAATTTTATCGAGATTGATATCTATTTTGGAGAGATGAAGTTTGAACAGATCGTGCAGGAAGCGAGTTACGACCTGACCAATTTCTTCAGTGAGTTTTGAGCTTGTGAGAAGTAGTTATCACATCTATAATGTTGTTTCTACAAATTACAAGATGCCAATAACTAACTACTAATCTATTCGATAGTATTGATATCACATGTGGCCAGTATATATACGTGAAACTCTTTTGCTGGTTATTTTTGGTGTAAGTCGATTTATTTTTCTGTCATAGACAATAATATATGCGTCGGTGTCGATGTTGCAGGGCATAATTGAAGGAATTTTATTGTCTCCAAATATTAGCAGAATGAGTATCCTAGGCTAAACCTACAGCACCACAAAGCAATTTTTAACACTCATTCCTTCAATTGATCATTGTAATCAATTTATTTCAGTAAACATATTTACTACACATTTTTCGCCATGTGGACTCCACATCCAACTGTATGGTTTCCACATATTGGTGTGACTAAACTCTTAAACTTAACAGTCATTCCTAAAATTGGCCTTTATTTTACCTTTATTTTTTTTATATACACACATTTTTGCGCTATGGACTTCACATCTCTCCACAAATTGGTTGCACTACACCCTTAAATTACGCCCTGCATTGTTGTGTTCGATGTTTTTGCATGGATAGGTTTACTCATTTATAATTATTAAGCAAAGAAATAAGAAGTGAAGCATTCTTGTGCATTGAAAAATAACGCACATCATCACAACATTGTTGACAAAAATATATTTTTACGACTAAAAACCACGCTTACGAGTTGAATCCTTCAAAAGGACACCGTAAGTATCCTGATTTGGGTATTATGCTCAAACATCCATATGTCTTACTCCTTATGTTTTTTGTGCCAATCTCTGCGGTTGTCACAATGTAGGATATAGTTTGAGCTAGCACTCTCGTTGTGCTACTTTTTCAGGCGACTTTGGCGGCTACATCGGGCTATTCCTCGGCGGAAGCATCCTATCGCTTGTCGAAATCGTCGACTTCGTTGTATACAACGTATGCAGAAAGTTGGTGGTGAAGCCAAGAGTTGCAGCGCAAATGAAAATGAAGGTGGCGAATGCTAAAGGAAGCCATATTGCGTACAAAGTGCCCTCCACTGCGCCTATTACACAGCACAGACAGTTACCTAAGCCTGCTGTTGTTCAGCCTCGCTCTAAAGTAATTGCAGTCCAGCCAAGTACTCTGCCCGTGTACAATAATGCGAAGCTTGACGCTCCGAATGCCGTCTTAACATCGCATGCGTAGCTGCTCTGTGGATAGGACGTGTAATTTAAGTATGCTATACATTGTGATTTCTGCTCGAATAGACTATTGGAATGTTAGCCTATTAAAAATCAATTTTGCTCGTGAGAATTGATTTATTGTGCTTTTTGTGTCTTGCACAATGATTTGTTTAAAAATGGCACAATCGTCATGATGATTGTTGTTTTGGATACTATTTTCTATTCAGTTATTTCACTATTCGTGTCTTGTACATTTTAAACATGCTGTCAGGTGTTTTGCTATTTTGTTTTGAACATCTTCTAACTGTGATAGACTCGATGTCTGTGATGAACTCTGTAATGTGATTCGTCAGTGACTCACTATAGTGCTAAACTGTTTAACTTTCAAAAAATGTTAGATACTGCAATTTGTATTTTAAACCTGCTAAAACACATCTTAGAATGTTCCATTTAGCACAGTCGCAAATGTAACGCTAGATGAAAGCCTTGTAAGGCCTAGGCCTAAATATGTCCTGCATGCTTCAACAAATATCGCTTTATCTGATGAAATTCTCACACACGGATGACACTCTTACATACACAAAATTCTCAACTTCAGTGCAGATGTATGAGGGCCTCTAGTTTCCTTGGCACGCGCCCTCGAAACTCGATGTCACTCTCGAGAATCTTGCGCGCGGCCAGACACTGGAGCGTCAAGTGGAACATCGACGTGCCTGTGACATCGCTAATCACATTCTCTATCTAGGACAGTTCTGCTTCGAATCTCGCATAGTTAAGCTCCGACAATCTTGCAAACAAATCCAAGGAGTGAGGCGCGCGCAATGTGCGCCGCTGCGCACCAACATTGTCAGAACTTCTTGTATGTTAACGCACTCGCTTTCCAGCGTGATGTAGGCCTATCAGTATACAATGCGTTTCCTGTTCCCATAGTTCTCCGAGTTTCTTCTATAGCCCGCTTGAGCGAATCGGCACAAAACCGAGCGATCAGCTGCAGAAGAGCACATAACTACGTACCACGTAAACTTACACGTAGGTTGACATCTGGCCCAGCCTGGAGCAGCATCTCGACGAGCTCCAAGTTTGGAATGGGAAAGCGAGAAGAACGGTCGTTGATTCTCAGCGTGTTGTCGCAGACGATGTGGAGCAGGGAGCCACCGCCGTTCCGAGTCCGAGGATGAATGGACTCCAGGTCGCACGCCTGCACGGCAGACTTGAAGTGCCGCATGGAGGCTGTGGTGTCGGGTTGTGAGGGACACGCGTCGTCAACAGTGCCATAGTTGCCACGCGACGCCGCCGGACGGCGCGACGGCCAAAGGCCACTTGTTACGCTATGTTCAAGGACATAATACGAGTTATGGCCTAATTAATTTGCTATATTGGTTATGGGCCGGAGCCTCAGTTAAAGGGCCGCTGCATGTAAAATGAGGGCGCCCTGACTCAAAAAAGAAAACCAGCGTACGGCTGGGACGCGGAATCACAACTACAGCACTGATCGTCGACCGTGAGGGAAATTAGCTCCACAAACATGAGGAGGAACTGGTGACTGCGTGCTAGCAAAAGAGTTAGACCCTTGGCAGCATTTTTCTATTTTCTTTTAAAGTTGTTAATTTTTCAGCATTAGGCAACTTGAAACATGTAACCTACGCCGAGCCTCTCAGAACAAAATGTTTCTTAGTTATGATATAAAATAGTTTGATGCAATTTTCTGGGTACTGAACACTACAATCACAAAAAAAGCTGAAAGAGAAGCAGCAAAATATATACGGATTTTACTAAGCGAATATAAAAACTTTTTTTCAACGCGCAATCATAAAATCCAGCACTTATAAAGAGAAGCTACACATTTGATTGACGTTCACTAACATTCTATCTGTCACATAATCTGTGAATCTATGAATGAATACAAATCAACGACTTAGGAAAGTTGTCAAAAACTGTGAGAAGCTTCTATGTGGATTAATTTTTGCAACTTCTTTGTTTGCAACTTACTTGGGGCACAAAAACATCCTAGATAATAAAAAAGATCATATACAAGATTTGAGAGAGGTTTTGTTTAATTGGGGAGGAAAACGCAATTTAAACCATTGAGTAACAGTAACTCCGCCACCACTGAACTGATTTTTGACCGTTTTTCAGAGAACATGCATCTTGTAACTGACACGTGTTTATTGGATTTCTTCTCTTTATCACAGAAAATGTGTTCTGTGTTCATGTTGTAGATGTTCGCCTTATTTTTCAATAATAAGTAACCCCCTGCTGTCAATTTCAAAACTCGTGTTTATCTACTCGCGGCGGCCTGAGCACGCTGTTAATGCACGGGTGCTGTGCTACCGTCTAGTTGCTTATGGATTTAACTTGAGGATTTTTAGAGAAGAACAAAGTAACGACGACATTACGAATTATAATCCAAATTAATGTTCAATCTTTCCACCAGAATCAAAACGTTTCATGTAAAACGAATGCTGTAACGCACAGCTAAAATTGATTGATATTTTTATGCATTTAGTCAAGTACATAGGCCTACATGTCGGCTCGCACTGCTGTCAGTCACAGAAAGACGAACCTATGCAATCATAACGCTACACTAAAGACGGTACACTACACATACAAATCGACGATTTTGGTACCTACATTTTCTCAGTGTAATTCGGTAAGATTTGTTCCAAAGTTTTGATAAACAATGGGCGTATAATCAAGCTACGCAATTTGTTCAAAATTTACGCCGCTTTCTAGTGACGAACGAATTTTGACAGTCGGTCAATATATATATGATAAAGGTATGCAGCAGCTCTCCATTTAAAAACACGAAGTAGATATTTTAGAACTATATCTTGCCAAAGGTGACTTAGTGATCTTCTTTGGATGTTACATGTATCTTGCTGTGTTACATTGCTGTATTCACCGAATAGTCCTTTTTTTTCTTTTCCATAGAAAAGTGTACAGAGGCCTATTCAAATGTTCTATACGTGTGAACAGCTTGTTAGAGCATTAATATCACTTTCGTGTACCCTAGACTAGGGATTCTCAACTTGTGTTCCGCGGAACACTGGTGTTCCGCTAACCAAGAGAAAAAAAAATTAAATTTTTATGACAAAATTATGACAAAATTGTTATCCAGACTCGTTCAGTATAGGCCACCGAAGTGGCCATCCTTGTTGTTGCTTTGAGAATAAGGAAATTGGGAATAAGAAAAAACACATTTATTGTTCTACATCCACAAATTTTACGTTACGTCGCAAGTGCTTATATCATATACCCCCATGCAGCTAATTTTAACTTTGTAGATTCTCTCTCCCCCCCCCCCCCCCTTCCCTCTACCTCGATCTTCATCATGGACGGTCCTTAAGTATGCTCTTCGAGACGTTCGAGCACTCCTCGTTGGCAAACTCGCAGCTCCCGCTGGGCACATTTTGGCTTGGTGTTCCTCGACCTTCATTATCAAAATTAAGTGTACGTTCCCCGTAACAGATAAGGTTGAGAACCCCTGGCCTAGAGTATAAGAATGACTTCTATGATTAACTTAATGTGAATCAACAGATTTAAATGTAACTTATGAGCAGTGGCGAAATTTTTCAAATATACTTGTGACAGTCTCCATATGGGTGCTATTATAAGCAAGTAGCTGCCGTGCCATCTACCCCCTCTCCCCTTCCCCCCCTCCATCAAAACTCAACGAATTTGAGCAAATTGTCATTAAAACGTCATTAAAACTACCCGGACCGGAGCAGCTGCTGCAGTTGCTCCTCTGTAGCTACTCCATCGCTTATGAGCCCCTTGAAAGCTTGCAACCATAAAACTAACTTGCACGTCGCTCTGTCATTACTTGCTCTCAGAATTTGATAGGGCCTACGATCAAGGGTCAATTTAACAATTAAGGTCGACACTTTATCGATTAGCGATCGTGACACTTAAACATAAACGTCAGGCTGAGATTCCTTTCTCATCGACATGATCATAAAAACTGTTTCACGGTATAGAGGGATGAGCAGCTAGATTCATATTATACCATTTTTTAATGACTTTCAAGATAGCAATGGGTGCAAGAAATAGGTTTGCTTTTGATCAGATTGAGCCGGTTGGTGAACTTTCGAAAGAATTCATCCGGTAAATTGAGTTTACCCAGATTTGATATACAACGTTTTGAGAAAATCACATTTTTCTAATTTTGTCAGGTCAACAGAGAACTACACTAATGTCCAACTGTGGTGACTTTCTTGCTACAAAGCCGCCACAGTGGTATTGAATAGGCTTTTGTATAGAATGGTACATGTATTGCATTTATTTAAACTATTAAATACTGAGTATAGGCTTTAGGCAATTCGAATAGGCTACTGGTAGGCCCATGCAATCTGATTTTAATTAATCCTCTTGGTTTTTTCACAATTAAATTCGTTATATTTCATTTCATATTCAATTTACAAAGTAGCGATAGAGAATTTTTCAAATACGAGTTCTGATTCCGATTCCTCACTATCTAATTACATAAAGTAGGTTAGGCCTACCGTGAATACAGTAGACTGGTTGACACGTGACTAAAAGATGAGCGTTCCGTCGTGTACCAGGTCAATGCTGAAAAGCTTTCACCGATTAAGTATAGCTATTTCACATTCGGCCTGAAGCGTTTTGCGTTTTTCGCATTTATATGGGCGTAAGTCATAGCCCACTATGGCGATAAGCCACGCGTTACGCAAATCATTTCGATCAAAGTAATTAGCTGTCATTAGATTAGTGTACTGTGCGCGTATGAGCGTCTGCACCCGCATGCGGGCTGAATAAAATGTGCTGCAACCTGTAGGCATAGTCTAATGTTGTAAGGTTTACAAACCTCTAAGGTAACCTGTACTTCGTAAGGTCTACTTTGAAAACAAGACATTATTGTCAGCTCAAAGCCCTCAGACCAATTTTTTTTGTTCTTAGATAGGAGCCCGCGTTACATTCCGTAGCCCAAGCAACATTAGGGGTAATAAGCCCACGTTTAACAAATTTTGTAGTTTAGGGACCGTGTGTAGCACAAGACTATACGAGGGAGCCCGCACAGAACCGCTCCTCTTTCTTTAGTCGCCTTTTACGACTTGTCCGGGGAGCTCTGGGCTGCAAGCCAATTCTGTGTTCCCCGGCCTGCAGGGGGCCTATACGCTTAGAAGGTTAAGGGAGTTAAGTTGAAAGAGAATAGTAAAGCATTTTGTTAATACCTCAAGTAGTTTTCAGGCGGGGGAGGAGGGGAGCGGAGGCGCGACAAAACAATATATGGCAGGCCTAGTCTATGACATTTTACATTATGAAACTTGACGATTCCCTCACTCAATTCCACGTCAGGAGTGAGGCTGTGACCCCAGCAGCAATTTTTGAAAGTTTTGCTCTCAGTATTTCTTAGTTTTGGAGATGAGAGGGTGGAAGCACGCATTATTACAAAACGCTGCATCGAAAGAGAAGGGTGCGATTTAGCTTTATAATCTGGCAGACCTAGCCTATAAGATCGGAATCAATTTGAAGGGTTAGACTATACCGTACGGCGTTGTGTGCGTCTCCGATAGTCTTTTGAGTATCTTGCATCTTCAAATAATAAATCCCATTGCTATTGTAGACGATAGATTGCAGAAGATTATATTTTGGACCTGCGTGAAATGAATAACGATGGCATCTAAGAACGATGAAAGTAAGAAGAAATTGAGAGAATGTTCGATATGCCAGGACGAATTTAAAGAACCAAAAGGTCTTCCGTGCATCCACACGTTCTGTCTAAAGTGTTTGGAGGATTATGGGAAAGGTGCGTCTCCAGGAGACGAGATGTCTTGTCCGCTGTGCCGTCATCAGTTTGAAATTCCAGCGGGAGGATTTCAGAAACCGCCTGATAATTCTTTTATCGCACAAATTATAGAAGATAGTAAGTCGACATGTGATGAGATCAGCTCATCTAGTGATGCTTGTGACACCTGTCGTAATAAGAATGCTACCCTGTTTTGCACGGAGTGCCACCAGAACATATGTGACGCATGTTCGGCGCCTCATGGTAAATTAAGCGCTACAAAATCTCACAAGGTTATATCCTTGGCTGAGAAGCAAAGTTCCCAAGTTTTAATGCAAGCTCGTCCCACATATTGCGACATCCATGGATCAGAACAACTCAAGCTTTACTGTTTCGATTGTACGCTGGTAATTTGTCTCATGTGCTCAACGATAGAACACAAGTCGCATGAGTGCAGAGATCTTCAAGGAGAAGCAAAGAAATTTTGCTAACAGCTGGAGGATGGCTTGCCAAAATTGGAGAATTGCAACCAAGGCACCGAGAGCGAAATTAATAATTTAATTGATAACAAAGTTTTTTCATTGGTCTGATTTCAGAAAAAGGACAAGAAATTATTGAAAAAAGTGCTAAAACAAATCGTCTTGTAGCAGCAGAGGTTAATAAATTACGAAATCAACTTAAAACTTTCAAGCACGAGCAAATGAAAACATTTGCAACGAGACAAAATGAAATAGAGAGAAAACTCCTGATTGAAGAAAGGCTCAAAGAGTATGTGGAGGAAGTAATAAGTAAAGCATCAACGTGTCATAAAGCAAGGATTGCTCCAGATCTACTGAAAAGAGTTGAACTGGTCACTTCACAAGCTGAACTCGACAAAAGCAGTTCCAATGAAGATTGGATGAAGAGTGCACCAACTTTTATCCAAGACATTATTAGCGGTCGCGCTAAATTTATGGACTGGTTGGCAATAATCAAAGGTCAGCATCATAATGATATTTCTGTTTAGTGAAAAAATCCCCACATCCTGGTTTTAAAAATATAATTTTAAAATATACTAGTAGTTATACAAATTTAATAGTTGTTGTCGGAATACGGTTTATTATGCCGTTGACGATTTAAAAGTCATGAGACTGAGCTAATGAATTGCAGACCACCCAACAACCGAAATAGCTTTGCTAGCTACTGCGAAACTTCTGTATAAAATAGAAATGTTAGGCATTGGAGGTCACCTTAGGTCTTGTCTAGCTTCTTTTCTGACAGGCAGATCGCAAAGGGTTAAAGTTGCTGGGCACTTGTC
>JAQIWG010000304.1:0-37435 GCA_034695025.1 Chamaedrilus cognettii
CCCCCCCCCCCCCCCCCCCCCCCCCCCCCCCCCCTCAACTCAGCCCCGTGGATAAATTAACGTGTGGGGAGTGGGGAGTGGGAGTCTGGAAGATGGGACTTCTTTGTGCCACTTTGTTTGGAATACATGTGTTGGGACGGTGAGTGGGACACCCGTCCACCCACCGCGCAAATAAGAGATAGCCTGAGTGCAGAGGGGATTTGGATTAAAAAATATATGAAGGGGATAGTTTTTGATTAATGGGGCTGTAGCCCCGGCCCATGTCTGGGTACGTCAGTTACGTGTAGTGTACATACCACTTCATGGGGCCATCTCTCAGCTCCTGTGATGTGAAGCGTCATACTATTGCGGTAGTTTTGTGAAAGATTTCTATTTTTAGATATAGAGTTGGGCTTGATATCTATTAGATGAGGTTTTGCTTTGGCTTTGAATAAAATCTTCATAAGATTTGACAGTACAGTTACTATTGTTCTGTACTGCCCACAGACTGATTTTTTCAATGTTTGGTTTTAGAATTGCCAGTAGTGTGAGGTTTAATGTTTGCATTTGGATTGAGGTTAGGATTGTTTGGATGTGACAATTTATAGCATTTGCTGTACTATAAACAGCACAAGCGCATGATGGTTAAATAGCTTAAGGACCCACCGCCAGTGGGCTGACGATAGTAGGCCTAGTTTGCATATTTACCTTTGATGTACATGGGAAAATTTGGAATGTTTTGAGGAAAGGAGTATTGAATAACAATTTGGCTTAAGTTTAGGGTTGTTTTGCAATGGCCTGGAGTGCATCTCGCTGTTAATTAATGCCTGATAGTACTAAGTTTAGTTGTTATTGAATATTGTTAATTTATTTCTTTAAAGTTGAAGAATTTCGTGAGTGTATTGAATGTCATTTTTCATCAAGTTATGAGTTGTTTAGTTAGTTACCTTAATTACTAGGTGTAAGGTGACCTAACCAGTTACTAAGGATCATATTTAAGCATATTCAGAAATGTCTCGCTATTTAAATTGTCAATATTTATTCCAAGGAAGATTCCTGTACCGGCAGCTAATGCAGAAAACAGTTACCGTGGGTATCTTGCTTGCAGCTGATGTAAGTTGTAACCACTCCGAACCACCAGTAGTATAATATAGCCAAGAGGATTAGACGACCGTTCATTCATTGTTGCATGGATGTGGCCTGTATCCTGGCTATCTTTCAATAGCTTGGAGCGAGAGCTCAGTAGTCACTGTTTGCACAGGCACGCTTACTCTCGTTAGATGAAATAATGTAAATACTGCTGTTACTCTCAGTGCCCTGCCGTTCACCCCTACATTGTCATCAACTGCAAGAATGATAGAGTGTAAGTTCAATACTAAACTACAAGTGTATTTATTTAGGTAAGTAGGCCAACTTGTCCTACTATATAGGAAGGGTGTTGTTTTTAAAACTATGACGCTACAATCCTATTATATATTTTTTATGTTAAGAAACAATATAAACTTTAATTCTTTTAGAGCAGACCCGTTTTGTTTGTTTGTTTTTTGTACTTTAGGGATCGTGTGTGGCACAAAGACTACACGTATATACAGTCCGGTTCTGTACAAGGGACTGCACAGAAGAGCTCCCCCTTCTTTAGCCGCCTTTTACAACTTGTCTGGGGAGCTCTGAGTTGCAAACCATTTCCTTGTTCCCCGGCCTACAGGGGGTAGAGCAGACCTGTGTATCACGATGAAACCTTATGTGGCATACTTATGCTTGTGTATCACTGTCACAATGATACAAGCTGGAATCAGGTTCTTTCTCAACAGTGCAGCTATTTATCATTTTATGAGCAGGGTAACTTTTAGCACATGCACTGCCACTTTGTCTTTAGTGGTTTTTTTTTCTTTCCAGCGGAGTAAAATTCTATTAAGAAATCGTTTTTAAGGTAGGGGCCTACTAATGATCCAATATTACTGGCCCTAAGTCCGAATAAACTCATGTCCAAGGTACCGGAATGTATTGAACACCTAAGGGAGTGTAAATTATTGAATTTATGGGAGAGTGTGATTCAACACGGTACTGCAGAGATTGTTTGCTCTTGAAGGCATAATAGCATTCCAGCCGTCAGGACGGGCAGCACAGCACCAATGATCTAGGGCTTCTATAAAATACCAATAAGTTATTTATTGTTTATTTAATGAGATTAATCAGTGCTCTCTCATGAGGAAGCTATGACAAAAGAAATCGAATACAAGTTAGTTACCATCTGAGCAATGCAAAGAGGATTCAAATATTTCCAACGGCAGATTAATTGTAGCACTGATAATATTGCTATTAAGTTGTAGGATGATTTATGTGAGTTTGGAGTATCGTGAGTTGAAATATCGGATTAATACTAAGAAATTGAATTGGATATTTTTTTAACTGCATTAATTACTACTGTTTTGAGTAATGCATCGTGATACAGAGTTATCAATTGATGAGCTCACGTTCAATGTTAATTGTACAATTAGTCAAATACCGTCATGCCTACGCTGTGCGTGGCGAGTTAAGATTTTGTGTTTGTGTTATATTTTATACTTTTTTTGCTAGTGCTATCTCAATTTACTGACACATTTTTTTGAAGTCTCTTGGCTGCAGTTGGCATTTTACTAAATATTTACTGTACACCGGTTATGTGTATTTGGTTCTGATTGTGTGAAAGTTATGATCCAATATTCTGAAATACAAAAGACTGTTAAAACAGATGAGGAACATATAAGAACGAATAAGTAGTGGAGGGGTAAAGAATGAATTTGGCAATATTTTATTTATTTTAAATTGATTACAAATTTTATTGGGACGATGGAGTTGGGACAATGTTTGTGGGTTTGGTGGTATGGTCACGCCAACGGACATGCGTAATTTATAGATACCGGTATTCTAAGAAGGTATTTGAATTTATATTCATTAATTAAATATTTGATGACTTCAGTGTTATTGAATGCTATATTTCAAGCTTGTTTGCCTAGCTTATAATAGCCTTTGTGAAGGGCCTGGTTAGTCATTAATATGTCAATTTTTCTCTTAGTGATATAATGTGGTGTTTTATCTTACAACTTGAAACAGGTCTTTAATAATGTATTGAACAAATTTTAATGGAACGGTGAACACTGTAATTGATGCTGAAAAAAGCGCAGAAGGAAAGGGATTTTGTGCACCCTTTTCCTTTTGAGTTGATATACCGTGCTCTGTTTTCTGTTTAGTCGACATTTGTCAGTTTGTTATGTGATCTCTCTCTCTAGTGTACTACCGTGCGAAGGTCCCTGGCATCCAACTTTTCCAGTCGAACCGATCCTTGGATTGTCTATCCAACCCTCCATACTTTTACTCTCCGATTAAATACTCTTATTCCTATGCGCTTTCTTTCTAGCCGCCTCTTTCTTTGCATTCTACCTTCTGAAAATCTCTTTCCTGTTTGAGAAGTGTCAACTATCTGATTTTTTTAACCAGCGCGTTTGCTTGTGTGTTGCAGTGTCGCCTGATGTAGCCTGCGTAGCCTGGTGCCACTCCGCGCCACCACGATGACGCGGAGGCTGTGGGACAGGCTACGGCTGATCGACGCGATCTGTGTCCTGCCCCTGCTCTCAGTCGCACTGCTTCCACACTGCTTGCACTGCACCGCACAGCCTTCCAACGATCCTGCCAACCCTTGGAATTGCAAAACACGTGCGTATCTATAGTCATATAACGTGTTACTGATCCAGGGTATTATAGTTACACATTAATGTTTCTGCTCCGCTATTAAGCGTGATACGATTAGAAAAATTCAGATACCATATTTTAAAAGGTAGCATTAGTGAGAGTATAATCACTATAATTAATGTTATTTTATTTTAGCAACAATGATTGGATTCATTGAACAATTTGTTGACTTTCAACTTCAAGAATTAGTCTCCAGCGTATACCTCCGCGACATATATATTTCTTGAATTTCTTTGCGATCCTTTACGTCACGCATTGGCATGGCGAAATTTCACAGCTATTCGAGACGCGCAATACCTTAAATTGAACTCCTCAACGCTAGCAATAGCACGCCTGCTAATGGATGATTTTCCAGGATCGCCTATTTCTACAAATAAATGAATAGAGAGATGGCAAAGAATTGAGAGTTGTGGAGGAGTCTCATTGTGAGAAACGTCCAACCTGTGCTAACACGGAAAATTGGGCGTATAACGTAAATGATGATGATCATGATGACGGAAAAAAAAAATAGTGAGATAATGAGTGTCCGCCACTTGTGCGCAGTGGTGTCGGGTGAGGAGTGGGCGGAGGAGGGCTACCCCATGGTGCTCAACTGCACCCTCACCCCCCACTGCACCGACCCCGCGCAGTGCAACATCAGCGCTGCCTACTTCCGACACATCAACGTCGATTATCGGTCGAGTGCGGACGGCGTGCAGGTCCTGTCCGACACAACGGCGCAGCTGACGATGATCGCAACCCTTAACATGACGGGACACGTCTACTGTCTGCTC
The DNA here is from genome assembly GCA_034695025.1 of Chamaedrilus cognettii. Classification (NCBI taxonomy): domain Eukaryota; kingdom Metazoa; phylum Annelida; class Clitellata; order Enchytraeida; family Enchytraeidae; genus Chamaedrilus; species Chamaedrilus cognettii. The sequence goes on from JAQIWG010000304.1 coordinate 4,482, forward strand.
AACAGCATGCTGCGCACGTGTCCCAACTCCGTCTCCATGCACGTCGCACGTATGTTGCGCGCTTCTTCTTTCACCTTAGGTGTACCAAGCCCTGGAATATACTCTACCCCTTCGTCCTGGGTTTTTATCAATCGTTTGACGGATCTCAGTGGCGAAGGGAGGTCCCAGATGACATCACTGGATGCCAAAATGGGCTCTAAACTCTCCATTATTATTGTTACTAAGCTGGGCATTAGAGAATAATTGGCATGCAGCCCAGAGCTTCCCGGGCGAGTCTTAAAAGTAGGGAGACTAAGGTGGGAGGAGCGGTCTTTGCTTGTCCCTCTGCACAGAACCGGACTGTAATAGTCTTTGTCGCTACACACGTTCCTTGGACTACCAAAACCACTTTGCCTTATGTTATGCTTTCCCCCCGGAACGGTCGCATGAAAATTTCACCATTTCACCTCCCCGGGCGAGTCGCAAAGGGCGACTAAACAAGGGGAGCGGTTCTATCGGACTGGAATATGAAGGGTATACGATTAGTACTGGTACACCCGGTTCTTAAGCTCACCAAAAAATGAAAGTAAAAAAAATACAAATTCACAAATTCACCTATAAATTGATGATTGCCAATGGCGAAGGGAGTTTTCACGCGCTGGATCATGCACGCTAATGTGCACGATAGATTTCACATGATTCTGTGTGCTGGCTCGTGCGCACAAAATGCAAACAATTAATTCCGCCGCGCGAGTCTGCACGTTTTGCGCATTGGTCTGTGTGCAGGCATGCCGCTGACGCCGGTGATACGCGAGTGCAGGGTGCGCAACTCGCGCGAGCTTGTCTGCGATTGGACGCCAACAGCGATCGAACAACACCTCCACACCGGGTCAGAGAATTCCCTCCAGCAGCACCTCTGGATGCGCCGCAGCAGGTCGGCATCTTGCTAAACTCTGCCGGATGTATACTGTATGCGCCGGAGGCCCGATTGGCGTGATCATCCTAGAAAATTGGCGCTTTGCTAAGTTCATAGGCAAATCTATAAATGTTATCGTTTGTTATTTAAACTTGTATAAGGAAGTACTGTTGCTTAGACCTGTGGAGGACTAGGATAATTTGTTTGGCAACGTTTCTCCTTTCTTGAATAATGTGTTCAATACGTATCTGTAATTAACTCGTGCGGTTGTTCATGTTGTGCAATTATAATGTTGATTTGATATTTGAACGCTAAGCAGTATTTTTTTCATTAGTAATAGCAAATTTGCGACTGCTGCTGATAGTCATTTGATTTTATATGCTTCATATGATTTAAAACAAAGATTTAAATTGATTAAGTGTATATTTGTTCACTGTTAAGTATGCATTAGCTGCATGTGCATTCCATCTTCTCCCTGTTACGTGTGTCGCAGTGATCCAGTCTACAACCAGTCCTGTACCCCTGTCCTGCCGACCAGAGCCGATCCAGGCGCCACACACCACGATCTCACCGAGGAAATAAAGGTAGCGGAGGGACGCCCTGCGTGGTGCTATGTGCCACTTCCTGCGGGGGGGCCAGGGGGGGCAGGGGGAGAGGTGTGTGTGCGGGTAACTGCGAAGAATGTGATCGGGAGGGTGGTGTCGTCGGAGGAACGCTGCTTTGATCCCACGCTTTTCAGTCAGTCTATCTGCTTTGTCTTTAAACATACTCAATTATTATCTCTTTCTTCATTGGAAAAAATTGTACGCTGATTAGCTCGATCAAAGATTTAAAGCTAGCCGTATGTTGTGCTTTTAGCGAGTTTGATAGGCTGGTAGGTCACTGGATGTATTTAAAAAAAAATAGTACCTGAAAGGCTCTGCGTAGCGAAACGCTGCTTTAGAAAAACGTTTTTGCTACCCGGTAAATTGGTAATGTAAATGTAGCAGGCTTACTATATCGGTTAGTTATAAATGCTCGTGCTACTGGCTTTGCTTTTTAGTTTACATCAATTAATGGCATAAGCATCTTAGACTGGTGCGTGATAAGACCTGTAGATGATCTGAGCGGAGGAGGAGGGGGAGGGTAGCGGATGGTAGTGACCTTAACTTTTTGCCAGAACAGCATTCAACCTATTTTCCTAAAAAAACAGCTTGCTATATTAATGAAGCGTAGTGCCACAGGACGGTCTAGCTCTAGCTAGAAATTATGCTACGATGTAGGTTTTGGTGTTAGCATCGTTCAGTTGAATGTGATTTCTTGTGCCAACCTTTCAGTGGTCCCTCCGGCTCCGAGCAATCTAGCTTCGACGACAATCAACGCGACGACTGTTCGGTTGTCATGGCAACGACCCCCGACGTCCTACCCCTCTGTTCCTCTTTCCTATACCATCACCTACTCCACCCAGTGGACTGAGGTGTGACCCTGGCTTGCGTAGTATTCTTGCTCATGGCTTTTAAGTTTTTGCGGTGCTGCAGTAATTAAATGTAATATTTAAAATTACTGTTTCCATTTCATTCGTGTAATTTTTTTATATTCTTGAATTTTTATAAGACACATTAGAAGAGTACATTATTTTAATTTTATTATAATTAAAATTTCATTTTGAAGGGGTGACAAAAGAAATTGATGCAAAATGAAGACTGCTAGGCAAGTTAGACACCTTGCTGTAGCGATGTTAATGTTGAGAGGCGAATAGAGAAAAAAAGGAGACACAAATAGACAAAAGTCAATAAAAAAGAAAACGACTAATCCAATGATATTACTATCTATCTATATGATAATAATAAATATAAACTAAATTTAATGAATAAATTAGTCGAGCGATGAACGACAGAATTAGATTGCGTTGGAATTTCCAACGCAATCTAATTCTGTCATTCATCGCTCGTAAATCTTCACTCAAATCTAGCTAACTTTGCTGCTAGCTAGATCGTTGTTTCTCTACCGCAGGGTTCCCTCGAGGCTGTGGTGAACGAGTCGACCTCGTACGACCTTGCCGTCATACCCTACACCGACTACCGCTGGGCGCTGACGGCTAAGCCGATCGGCTCCGGATACGTGTCAAATTCTTCTCTGTCAATCAGCTTCCGTTCCATGCCTTCAGGTGTGTGATGCATAATGTTACGTGGTTGTCAAGTGATCTGCAGTGTGTGTTACGTGCTAAAGTTATCGATAGAGTTTGATATCAAAGTGAGCTACGTCTAAGGCAAGTTTCTGTAATCCGCAAATGCCACGCATTTGATGAAGTAATATCTTTGTTATTTAAATCTTTTGATTCTAATGAAATATTGAAAAGTAAGTATCAGACTTGATACAGGGTGGCGTTGATAGAGTTTTGTGAATTGGTTTCAAGGGTGCTCTGCAGAGGATACAACGGTGTAATTATGTATGTATATACGTATATATATGTATATACCGCACTTGTATCGCACCAAAAATAGGCTTTGTGATGCAAACGGAGATGGAAAAAACATCATTTGCTTGAATTGTAGGTGCGGAGTTCTGAAGGTATTGAATGCTGCGTGGTTGTTGTGCTGTGACTCACTAGTGTTACACAGTTAAGGTCTTGCTTTCAGAGCCTTGCGCCATTCCTGACGTCTTGTCGAGTTCTTTTTCACTGTCACCGATTGAAGGAGTGAATCTGAGAGCTTTGGGCTTATACTGGAAGGTCTGAAACGGCTTTTTTATTGTTCTTTTTTGCATCGATTGAGTTGAATGCGCTCCAGCTTTTAACGCAAAGTTTTTCATGTTGATTTATTTATGTAAATAGTTGAATTTCAGGCTATAAGGTTTAATATAACCTCGTGATATAAAAAACCTTTACATCACGTTATAGAACGTGATATAAAGGTTTTTCCGAACGTAGTTGTACTTCATGCTTTTATTCTGCAGTTCTTGAAGTTTTCTTTAAGGTTCTATATGATGAACAGTGATTTTGTATTGATATGCAAGCTACTCTTGAAATAAAATGTAACTAGATTTTGGAAATAATTTCAAAAATGCTTCATTGCTTTCACTGAGTTGTTAACAATTAATTATCCTTAATAATTTCTGGTACACCTGATATAAAGGTTTTTCCGACTGCATACATGTATGGCATTGATCTGTGTCTGGCAGCCTATTGATCCGAGCAACAACTGCGGACCAGAGCTGAGCTACGAGGTGCGCTATCAACGTATCGGCGCTTTTGATTGGAGCACGATGCTGACAGATTCCAATGTGTTGGACCTTGTGATTGATGATGCGGAATATCTGGTTCAGATTGGAGTTAGGAATCAAGTTGGTCGTCACCGGGACTTTAGAACCATTCGCGTGCCGAGCAATAGCAGTCAGGGTGGGTAGAGTTGATCGTAGATAAATTTAGATCATGTGTGGATTTTCTTTTGCGAACGAATTGATGATGTCTAATCGATTCTATCATTCAACTTGATGCTGCCTTCAACTTGATGCTGCCTTCAACTTGATGCTGCCTTCAACTTGATACTGCCCTTAACTTGATGCTGTTTTAAGTTTTTAAACAATTTTGCTTATGTCGTTATTTAGCCTATATGCAAGAAATATGAAACTTTAGTAGCTTAGAATCAATAATGTACTGTATCATGTTTGTTGATCAGAATTAGGATACTTCTATAATAACTGTACAGTTATTTTCTATGATGAGTTACTTCTGTGTTTAGTCGCAGCTGTGGTTGGTCGGCACGTGTTCGCCGAGGGTCAGGGGAGCGACGTGTACGTGCATTGGATCCGTCCTGCGACCAGTGGAGAGGATGGTGTTGTGGCGAGCACCCTGTTTGCTTGTGTCATCAGTAAACCTCGGTGTACCAAGGTGTGTGCATTTCACTGAACAATAACTGTGTGAACAATACATGCTGCAGTTGTGCATGGGTCTTGCTTATAATTTAGTGTTTTGCTGCTTACACTATACTGGTAGTTAAGAGCGTTTTCATGTTTGAAGGCAGATAGTTTATTGCTGGTATAAATAGCGGTAAAACTAGTTTGCTTTACCAGAACTATTCGTTAGATATTGACATAATCGTTTCTTAGGTATGTCATGAATCGTGCCAATTGTCTGAGCTTATAATTATATCAAATGCAAGAAATTTTGATTTACTTCGCAGTAATTTGGTATTAATGGTCATACTTTTATGACCGCTTTAGAAGCGTTGTAACTGACCGTGTCATCGCAAGAGCGCTGTCATTTTATATACACTTTCAATGAGCGATGCTTTGTAGATTCATTGCAAATAGTACGTTCCAATTCATAGTTGATCTAATATTGACGTTGCAGGGCATGAGCTGGTGGCCTGTGGACGGAAGAACGGAAAGCTTCAACCTTTCACTCAACTCCTCCTTCAGCAGATTTGACTTTGGCGTCAGCTTCACGACCAAGCCAACCAGCGCCGAGTTATACGCTGGTGACCGCCGGGTGTCAGATGATGTCAGTGTCGTGCCTGCCGAGTACGGCATCGTATGGATGGACTGTCTCTATTCAATGGCGAAACGTGAGTACTTTGTTATTCCTTGTTTATACATTATTTTGTACCGTTCAAAGTCTGTTGTCAGCTGCGTAATCACGGTACAATTATAGTGTTTCTGTTTTATTGAATTCAGTACTTATTAAAATAAATCTTCGAATTAAAAATCAGTGATCTATCGAGTGTATTGCCAAGTGCTTTAATTTTGCTGTGCTTAAAATCTTTCTTAATATACATTTGTGATTTAATCTATATCTATGTGAATGGTTGATCTGCTTCTATTTATTACCGTTTTTTTCTGATTCATATTATCAAGTATTTAGCACCTTTGATTTTGGGTCTTTGTGTTTCCTTTTGACTAGCTAGGTAAATTAGGAATTTGTAGGTGACTATGAAATACAGTCTTCTATCCATCATTTTTTGTGGATAAATGTGATAAGTTTTTCAAATCTATATGACTGTTAAAATAAATTACTTCATTTTCACGCCTGAATAAGGTGTGAAAGAATCTGAATACGTCACTAAGGCGTTGTTAATGAACAGCCGCCGAGGTTCCCCGCAACTTCACTGCGATGGTGATCTCCAACATCGGTCACGGGGAGCTGCACTTGTCCTGGAGGCCCTTCACCTGCAGCAAGGAGATCGTAGGATATGCGCGCGAGCTGCTCCTCTACTTCTGTCGCGCCGATGCCAACAAATCATGCAACGGTATGCGTGGCAACTCCATTTGTTGAGCTTCCTCTATGCTGCGTGTAAATGCAGGCAAGGCGCAGACGTTGTGCACGTTTGGTGCTTGCAGATCAAGAAGTGTCGTGTGCAATTGCAGTCAATCATTATTATAAGATTCTCTGTTCATGTTTCCTGTACACTGTAATTGACAGTTCTTTGACAAGTGGCATATGTGCTTTAAATTCTAACGTTGTATGTAACGTGATGTGATATTGTGCAGGCCTACATTATGCTGTCTCTTTGAGTTTTTATGCATAAGGATAGTAGGAATGTTTAAATTAAAATGAAATATTGAGATAAATGTTCGTAACTTAAAGATAAGTGCTTGGAGAAGCATGCATGAAACATATTTGACTGAACGACGAAAAAATGAATACATTTGACAAAACCGCATTCTGAAACATATTTGATCTTTTTTTGCACTCTAAAGCAACTATGCATGCAGCGAGGCTTGCGGTAATATTGACTATGATACTAGTGATATCACGAGCTATTTGCTTGTGATATCACGGTTTTGTCAAATGTATTCCTTTTTTCGTCGTTCAGTCAAATATATATGTATTTTGCATAGTGATTTATAGATGTTTCATGTGAAGCTTGTACAAATAGATAGTTAACGGGTCTCATTACTCATTTTGTTGTATGTTTGTAATTTTCATTGATCCCTTCATGCAGCGGGGGTCAAAATATCGGAACTGCGCCTGTCTATGTCACACGGCATGCACTTGTATCGCCTCACCGGATTGGACCACGGCGTCGGCTACATGTTGTGGCTACGCAGCGTCTCATTGGCCGGCCGGTCGGAGCTGTCCAATAGCGCATGGGCGGTCACCACAGTCACATGTAGGTGATTGGTTGCAGGCTTCTCCCAATTTATTTGATACCCTTTCTTTTAAAGATTCTTTATGAAGGTTAGTTAACTGACAGTTATCTAAAGTAATTTTGTAAAGTGATAGCATGAATTAATCAAATTTGAATGATTTGCTTGGTTAAGTTTAAGAGTAGCCTTTAACAAAATCCTGTCAAAAAGTATGAAATTTAATTATTGCTGTTTTTTCATGGAAGATTATATTGATGTTACAGGATTCAGTACCCCCTGTAAGCTGGGGAACAAAAAATTGGCTTGCAGCCCAGAGCGCCTCGGGCGATTTGTAGAGGGCGACTTAAGAAGGGGTTGCGGTTCTGTGGCGGCTCTCTTACACAGAGCCGGACTATAAGTCTTCACACGATCCTGAAACTTTCCAAGAAAATTGGAAAAAAAGAAGAACGAGCATCCGTTGTTTGGCTACAGGATGATGCGTACTTTGCTTTTGCAGGGGCTTCATCGGGGGCTCTGGTCGCCGTCATATTTGGCCTCACGCTGGCCACGATACTGATCGCAGCCGCATTCTGCTTCATTTACAAGTAAGTCTGTGTGAAAATTGTTCTTCTGTGTTATTCTATCGTGTTGCTGGTTTGAGCTGTTTGAGTCTAAAGTGCACGTCGTTTTGGTTGCAGTCAAATAAATATATTGATTTTGTGCGATTATCAGGTTATCACGGCGTTTGCTACACGAGGATGCATTTTTTTTATCTTCTTTCTTTGTTACACTCAGGTATTATTTCTGCTATAGGTTGAAGGTATTCAAATATTAGTAACGAGTGGATTTTGCAAAGTTGTTTTTCTCTTAAGTCCTCTTGGTGTAATACTATGTGCTTGTTGGATTTTCACTCCGGCAGTTGGAGCTGAAATATTAGTAGAGACTGTACCGTGTGTGGGTGTATGTGCATACTAGATGGTTGAAGACTTGCTTGTTGCGTAGGTACTGCCACAAATGTCGAAACAAATTCGAGTCCGGCATCGCGATTCTCATGCCGGACGGCGTCAAGTTGGGTCCGAAGGTACTGCTACCCCGATCACACAGCGCTCCTCTCTTGTCGTGCATTGAACTAAAGCTTAACCACGCTCGCGTGTTTGTCTAATTCGCTTCAAAATATACCTCCATTAACCCGCATTGAAACAATTTTCCTTTTGTATCGATAGAATTTGCTGAACTTGTTGAGTGAATACAAATAACGTTATCTCGCTTGTGTTTATTGCGTGACTTCCGAGTGAACCGTTGACATTGTATTTTGAAAGGTTATAGGAGAATTATGTCGGTGCGCATATGCTAAAGAAATAATTTTTCTTCTCTCCTGCAGCAGACGAATACAAGTTCTTCAAGCCAGGCGCCCATCCTCGGCTACAACCAGGTATTTATTACAAGTTATGATGATGCTGCAGCTATAAGGCTATATGCCGCTGCGCTTTTTGACTATTTGCCTAGCATTCACTATGTTCTTTGACAGTCAATGTGACCTCGTGATAGTATATACGAAAAGTAAATGTTATATCATTGACTCTGCAGTAGTACCGGATCTCATTACTGCCATTGTTTATTTTCAAATGTTAATGATCAGATGTGTTTCAGAGGCTTGCCGAACGCAAACAGACAAAGTTTTCTCTTTTCTTGCCAGTATTTTAACACTAGCATAGCAATGCCATGCATGAACAATATTGTCCTTGGTTAATTTGTATTGAATTTTTGCATTTTATGTCAAATGATTTTAAAATAATTTTTACTTATCTCATTATTGTTTAGATTAGAAACCAAAGTTGAGATTTTAAAATCAGATTTCTAGGATTCCAACTGAATGTAATTTTATTGACTGAATTTGAAAGTTCTGTCTCACAAGTTAGCCAAATCTTGTGTATTAACCCTTTAACCTTATTAACTCTCTAACAATCCTAAATTAACCCTGTTCCAGCAGGTGTCCTACTCCATAACACGCCAGGTCAGCCGCATCAGCAACTACTCCAACGGGGGGAGCGGAGGGGGTGGGGGGTCCGACTGCCCCTCCCACGACGTCTCCCAGTCCTCCCCCCTGCTGCACCGCCACTCGTCGGGCGGCTCCCCCGTGTCGGTGTTCCCCGGATCCCCTCTCCTCACCCACATCCCCGAGATGGGTGGGAAGGTCGGCTCCGACGACGTGTTTGCCGGCGGTGCTGGCGGGGGAGGGGCGGACTCGCCGCCGCTCGGCTCACGCGAGTATGTCAAGTCGTACCGGCTCAATGGCGCGCCAGCTGTACAGCCGAGGGAGAGCCGGGTCACGCCGTACGTCAACGCGGCCGATGATTGGCTGGACAAAAGCGGGATTTATCCAGCGGAGCCGCTCGGTAAAGACAATCATGTTCAACAAGACAACAGCCAGCTGTACTCGCGGCCATTTGATCTCTTCCCGATGGATTCCATCGGTATGGTACCGCCTGGTGCGCAGGGCTTTGTGCCGAGCACGGCAATGGTCGGCTCCGGCGGCTATCTCACCATCGACATGTTTGAGCCGACGGGGGCTTGTCAGGCTGAGCCGGTGTCGGTGGAAATGGGGGACAGAGAGTCCGATGTGTGGCAGACGCGTGCCGATCTGGCGAAACCTGGAGACCCCATCTGCAGTGCATACGCCGAATTCGATTTGATACGAATGGCAGTGCCTCACGCAAAGGGTAACGGACTTCCTGCACTGCAGGGGTCGGACTGTGACGCAGGGGGTGGTGGGGACTTGTCAGGGCGGAGTAGTAACGCCTTGGAAGCGGCCACGTCGACTGCTGATCGTTTGCGTTTAGACTCATTTGCAGATATTGAGCGACGACGAAACGATTGTGTTGCCATCGACGAACGATTTCATTCAGCAGATGTCGCCGTTGGTGCCGACGATCGGCGTCACTCTGCAGGCGGCGCCACTGCCGTCATGGTTCCGTCGTCAGACGGCTACGCACAGATCGTCGGCACTGCTGGAGGGGCTGTGCTGGGGGACCCCTCCCCCCCCTGGCAGCCCTTTGAGCGCGCCTCCCACCCCGCACGCGTGCCCCTGCCCCGCGACAGGTCGTCCGCTGCGCGCCAGAGGCCGCCAGATGCGCCAAGGTTTGAGAACGTGCCCGATCGGCCGACAGGCAACGGGCATGGTGTTGTGAACGGCGAAGTTGTCAGGAAATCATCTGCGACGGGTCCGGTGGATGAGGGGGGGGCGATTGATGATGGAACTGTGTCGGAGAGACAGAGTACTCAGTGGCCGCTGGCCGAGAGAGCTCTGGGCGAAAGAGCTTCGGCCGATAGAGCAGCGGCTGATAATGCTCGGGTCGATATAGCTCTTTCCGATAAAGCATCGGCTAATAGAGCTCTGGCCGATAAACCAACGGCTGATAGAGCTTTGACCGATAAGGCCCTGGCCGATAGAGCCGTGGCCGATAGAGCCGTAGCCGATAGGACCGTGGTTGATAGAGCCGTGGCCGATAGGCCAGTCAGTGAAAGGCGAGGCAGCCCGTTGAAGAACGGCAGCTGTGGCTCGGCGGCCATTCTGCCAGCCGACATCAACGGTGTTTGCTACGAGGGGTCCAATGGCTATGTGCGACACAACGACCTGTTTGGGGGCGACGTCAATGAGGCCATCAGTCTGTAGACTCATTAATCACATGTCAATCATCCTCTCAATCAGTCTGTTCTGCAAATTTGTTTGTGATTCGCCGCATCGTAGATTGTCCGATTGCCGAAGTTGTCGATATTTATCGCTTAGGATTATTTTAATTTATATAGGCAGATTTTGTTACACCAGATTTAGAGACAGTTGTGAAGTGAAGAGATATTGGATGCTTGTGGAAGAGTGCTGGTATGCACAAAAGTTTTATTAGGTCTAGCTAGACGGGTCGTACGCTAAATTTTATTTCAGTTTAGCTTTCGTTGTTGGAGGAGGATTTACCAAAACTTTTGTCCCAAATTTGCTATGTTAAAAAATCCAACTTTTCCTTTAAAGCTGTCAACACGAATGCTTTTTAATATTTCAAGAGGGGTTTGAACCCCTAAACATCCCCAGTCTATGGCCCTGGCTCTACAGATCTTTGGCAGTTTCTGAGATATTATCCAATTAGGATCTGATTTGAACTGCCTTTAATTTTGATGCTTCTTTATTGGTGATCCATATAATTTCTCTGATCTGTGCCACGATTGGCCCAGTGCTCATCATTGCTCGTGCAATGCGCGACAGCAAATTTGAATGATTTCCGGTGTTGTTGTTATTTTACGTTTTGTTTAAATTTCCTTGGGATACTTGTTTTATTGATGTGCATCGTTAATTTCTAGGCGTTGTGTTGTCTTGTGTTTATATGATTTTATGTAAATTGATGCCAGGTTTCACAGCAGGTGTCTACAATATTGATTAGTTCTTGTCTGATTGTGTTAATTACTGATATGCTACTCGATATTGAAAATACGTCTCGATTTTACAGCGGCAACAGGAACTTGCAATATTTTGGTTACTTCCGGTGCGTAGATGATAATTGAACTGATGCTGGCGACAAATGATATTGATCGATATGTCTCGGATGTGTATAAGTCGTTAGTGTCTTTGAGACTAAATATTTATTTGATGGCATTCTTTGATGGTTGTTTAATTACTAGATCATTACGTTATTGATGGAATTAGCGCAGCTTCAGTTAGCTAGCTTTGTGTTTAATGATTAAGGAAATCCATGTAGAAATTTGATTTGATTTGTTGTCAAATACTGGATGTGCATCCAAATTTATGCTGCGTGTTATAACTGTGTTTAAATTGTATTCACATCGCTAAGATTTTTTAAATATATGTCATTATTATGTTGTTGCAAAGGTGAAATTACCTCTTTCAATTAGAATCATATTGGACGATGGGCCTGGCCTGTTTGTCCACTTGAATTCATTGTGTTTGAGTTTGTTATTAAACCTTTACTTGCAAAATATATGATAATATGATAGATACATAAAGGATTAAATCTTTTTTATTATTTTGATTTTTGTTATAAGTTTTGGTCTATGTATAGAAGTTTGACAAGTTTTGCAACTCTGTGTGTTGCACAGGACTGGCGCATCTGGGGCCTGTTACTCAAAACTTCTTAGGCAAATTTTAGTCTTTAGAACTTTTTAAGAAAATCTTATGCAAATTTTAGTCTCAGCTATTTTAAACTCCGTACCGCATGACGTCAGGGCGGTCGGCGGTTGGATTTAATTTTTTTCAAATCTTTTTTAGGATTAGGTTTAGGCTTAAAGTTATGAAAACTCTGAGAAACAGGCCCCTGTCTTTTGCATTATTTGCTGTGAGCGGCTGAATGTAGTCTGGATATTGTATAATGGACAAATAGCTTGCTTACTTGTACGTATTCAAACTTACTGCGAATGAAAAAATGATCTAACGCGAAACAGTATATTTCTGCATAGTGAAGTCAATGTTTAACAGGCTTTTGTATCAATCTGCTACTAGATTATAATTTAGATGCGAGCAAAATTGGTTGAAAGAAAATATTCGTGCACATTTTACTCCCGAGATACAAGTACGTATTGCATACGTACTTTTGCATCAATCGGGTTGAATTCTGTCTCTAACTTGAAGTTTGATTGCTTAGCTCCAGCTGCTACTACAGTCAGTCATTCATTCTCTTACACCCGTTCCATTGCTCGCCAAAATTAGAACAGTGAATGGACGAAAACATATTTAGTGGAGAAAACATTCGTCGCTTTATTTGAAAAATGGAGTCTGCGCAGCTAAGCGATGATGATACGAGGAGTTGATTTGCGCTATGATTTACGTTATCATTAGTGGATCACTGTGTGTACAGTATGTTGACTGAGCAGGGTAAATGGGTGATATGAAGGGCTAGTCCTGTATATACACACTGTAGCATATCGAGGTAGTTTATCCTGTACAAATTATATCTCCGGAGCAGCAGGCGAGAAATAGAAATATGGTAAATATGTGTACAAATTTATGCTACAATTTGGATATACAAATTACAATATTATTGTAAAAAATTATTATTTGTAAAGAATCAATAATTGATCCTCAATTTTCAAAAAAGATATGCACACTATGCGTATTTAGGCACACCACTCTCTGAAACTTTTTTATTCATTGTAGATTAAACTGGATTTGAGACATATTTTGTCAACTGGATATAAGAAAACTTGAATAATATAATGAGAAGAACGGGTGAAAATTAAGTCGTCATGTTCATACTAGTACCTACTTTTATGTGGCAACTAATTTGACATTGAATTCTACTCTGTTATTGCATCGACGTTTTAATTATAACTAACAACTTGATTCAAATAATAATCTATTATAGCTGTGTAATATTTTCACTGAAGCAAAAACCCAAGGCCTCGGACAATTAAGGTCTTGTTTTTGGTGTTTTCTGTATGCTGTACAGGGTAGCTGGTAGGAGCTACTATGAATGACGCATTAGCTGTAAATCAGTACTAGTAAATATCGATAAATATGGAAGGATATGGATGATCAATGCTGCTGGATTTGCTGATTCGTTAATTTCATTCATTTTTATAGTGCTGCTCAGCAGTGCTGTATGTAATTCGTTTGTCTTCTTAGCTTATTTTGATGAAAGTTTCTTTCATGACACTTTTAAAATTAGACTGTTGGCATGATATTTTGTTTATACATAAGCTTAATATTTATTCAGAAAAAATCTATGCTACTTGATGATATTGTACGTAGGACTGTACCAGATGAGCGAAGGAGCTGAAGGTTTCAAGAAGAATTTTTTTAAGTTTTCAAATAATCTAATAGTTTTGATCAGAGTATAGAGTCGAGTACTGCGAATGAATTATTTTCATTATTAATTTTTCAAAGATCTTTGGTAAAACACACACTGTTTCATGTTTTTCACATTATATCAGAATTAACTAGATCTATCACTGGATAGCTTAGCTTTTTTAGGAATAAATTTTTCAATAGTGTCGCCATAATTAATATCTTATCTTCTACGATGTGTCATATATACCAAAATTAGGATATCTAAGTTGGGCAACCGCTAAGACCTTAAATACACATTCAATAGCGCGATGGCGGTAATCATGTACTACATAACATAAACATTTGACCATTCATTCGCATTATTATATTCTAATTAAAATAGTTCCGATACGTTCCATCCCGAGATAGGATAAATTGTTGATGCTTGCTTTTGTCATTGTATCTAAACAATTCGCTGTTGAAAGATTCCTTCTTTTTTGTTAATTCGCGTTTATTCTGGTTTCACTTGTTGCGTAATCTTTTGGTTAGTATAAGATTATTAATGGTACGTATTTTGTGCGATTTAAAATCAAATATGTTTTATATTTCTTATAACTGGATGGAAGCAATGTCAGTTTAAATTTGCAGCTTTATCATCGTAGCACAATAGAGTTGTTTCTCAGTGTGCCCTTAAAATTCTGCTACCCTAAAATTCAATTAAATCATTAAATCATTGAATTTGCCTTAAACTGAAGCCTGTAGCTGAATGTCGATGTTTTTCAAATGCATCGACGACTATCTTAAACCTAAGTTACCTTGCGTACTGCTGTGAACGGAGAGGTATGTTTTAGGCGCATGCATAATAGTGTGAGCGTGGTGCCGATGATTAGTTGTCGTAAACGTATGTCGTTGTTATACTTATCGCTTGTTGGCTAACGTCTGCTCGATATGTTGTACAGTCATATAAGTCTCCTGAGGCTGCGTTATTGTCAAGGCATCGCATTCAAACTGCTAGTTGACACTTCATGTAGTCAATCGTCCAGGTATATGATGATGCCATGTCTACCCAATTAGGTCCACGCTGCTCTATGATGACGTCATGTCTAAGCATTCAGGTCCATGCTGCTCGTACTGATATTCTGCGGATTCTTCTGACATTTTGGCCGCATTTGTTTGTTTGTTTAGGAACTAATTTAATTTTTTGTTATCCGATTAGCAAGCGCATTGAGCTGAATATTATTAATGTACTGTCAAGTAGAGGCGCACCTTTTTATATCAGTGTGCGAGTCAAATATATTATGCGCTGTTTTTTTTATATGTATTTCTAGGACTTACTATTAGCAACTAGCATACCTGTTGTATGTTGCGCAGCCATTATAAATGTCTTACAGTGGGGCTAAGTACACGGTAGAAAAAATAATAATTTAGTACTTTTCGTACGCTTTAACGTACGCATGCTCTAGCGTATGCATTTCCACATATGCATGATTGCATAAAGAGGGCACAGTTATTTATATCAACTGGTATGGGAAAGTATGGAAGCACATGACATTGATTTTTTATCACCGTATGGTAGGCCACTTCATTTTAAGATGCATTATATTCTCGTTTCATCTGAGTTTGTGGATGTGCCGTAGTATAGCGCTTTTTTTGTAGCGTAGCAACTTAATATCAACTTCCATATCAATGCGCAGACGTAATTCATCAAGCTGAGTTTCAATATTGACCTATGAATAGACTTTGGGAGAAAGAACGAGAGAAAGAAGAGATATGTTGATTCAACGCTCTCTAAAATTCGATAAAAATAAAATTTTCTACAACTGGTACAACACTGCTATTTGATTTTTATTGGAGTTGCGCTGATCGCGGCCTTTCAAAGTTCGCGCTGCGCGATAAGCTATAACAAGACAAACTTTGGCGAGTTGAAGGATTCATTTGATGCTAGATTCAAGTAATAATCCAGCATTTTCTGTAACTACCAGGCAATGTTTAGATTTGGACTTGACTGCCGTTGCACGTTTAGGCGAAGATATAAATTAAGCTGTGAAGCAGTGAAGATATGTAGACATCACGTGTCTGATTGATATTACGCATTAATTATGATTTTAGCGCAATTTTAACTGTGGTTCTAACACTACAACTGTTAGGCCTGACATTTTAATTCTAGCTTAAATCCAATGCGAGCTGCCTTGATGGGCCTACAGTTACCGAAAATGGATAGCATCCAAAACTTGGTTTCACTGTCATTATATTGTCATTCATTGTCCGATTTATTAGTTCATTGCGAGAGCAGATATTGCGCCGCAAAATTTTGAGTTAACAGTTAAATGAAATGTTTGTCCATCATGTCAACGATCAGTAAACGATGAAAAGCTCTTGAAAGGAGTTTGAAAGCGTTATGAAAGAGAGCAGCGTTGAGGGTTATTAACGAATTAGGCGATGCAATGAACGGTAGCCTATCACCGCTGCGAGCTAATTTCGCTTACAATCGAATACGCATTAACGTGATGCGTTTTGTTACGAGTCAGCGATGATCACTTTGTAAATGACCGTGTGGCATTCAACGTTTTTGATTGCGCATTTGAGTTATTTTCTGACAGCTTTGACAGGGCATTGTGGGTAGATGATGAAAGATAGAGCGGCGCGGGCCGTTCTACTAATTTGTGTTTGACAGCAATGCAGTACTGTCACCGAGTTTCACGTTTCAGGTCAATAGTTATTGTCCGTCACTTAGCCTACCTCCTATTGCGGAAACATTACGGCGCGGAAAATCGGACAGGTTGAAAGGGTTAATTTGGTAGATTCAGGTTTTGTGTTTCCGATCATTCGCGGTTTTAGCTCGTATCACGACGCCTGCATGCAGTGCATTAGAATGTTTGAATACACAGTATTCGTGTACAATTCATGTACTATTCATGTACAAATGGCTGGAGATCATACGTGTAGCCATTTGCCTCTGTGATCTACTTTGATTGGTCCTATTTCAAAAGCCTAGTTGAGTAGATAGAGACAAGTTTCCCGTCCGTGTCGATGTATGTGGGTGTTGTCTCCGTCCAAACGTAGAGAGATCTCGGTATCTGTAGCAGCCTGTGGCTGTAATTATTACACCTGTGCCAGATTGGTTTTCGGTTTTTGTTTAAATGGATTTGATTGTTACAAAATGAATGACATATTTTATACAGGCTACACTGTATATCAAAGTGAAATCTGTGAGTTCGATAATGAAAAAAATAGAGGATATTTTAATTATCCTGTTATTAGAATAACACTATTATACAGTGTTAATGCTGTTTTAAGTGATATTTTGCGTATTTAAACGACAAATTGATTACAGGATATTCTATTTGACTATTAAAATAGCGGTACTGTATAGTTTTAAACACAATTATTTCAGTTCCGCTCTGATAATATTTCCTTTGTGATAAACGTGAATCGGCTTAAACGACTGATAACGATATTTAAATGTTGTTGAATTTTGTACAACTTTATTTTCCATTTCAATCAAGGCTGTAGTTGTTACACATGTCTGAGTTTACTGCTTTCCTTTCTTGATTTCTCTGATCATCCTTATAGTAAGCGTTGACAATTTTTACAAATCATTTCACAAATGGTATTTGTACGAACACTTGCCTCCTTCATGATTTATTAATACAATGCTTGTAAATAAACTTGTACGAGATGCTTATTAACTATTGCGTCATCCCAGTACCTTCTGTGGAAGCTTTTCAGCTTTCTCTGTCTCCATTTATTATCATTTATTATCATTGTCCGTTTTTTTTACAGCTAATTCGATGAATACCTCGTGGGTGTCAATACTTCGTTCTCTTGAATGAACCGGTATATCGTAACGGTGTAATTCTACGGACGATCTGTTCGACAATCGCTGGCGAATCACGCGCATGCTTAACTGCGCGAGTTGTTTGTGCCATGATTATACGGTTATTAGTGGGTTTTTGATGATTGTTGCGATGTGACGATTAAACGACGCTTACTGTGTGTGAGGTATTGACTTTCAGGCTTTAAAAGATAATGCACATTACACCTATCATTTCATTGATCAAACGCAGAGTAAAAGCAATGATCTGTAGCCATTCAAGGCTCTAGGTGATCTAAGACATATTAAAGTGTATACGTGTACAATTATGCACTTACGTTAAATCTACAATTTATGTTGATATAGGCGCTCAAAGCTAAAAATCGGAAAGATCGACTGTAAAACATTAAATTTCGCGTGCATGTAATTCTGCCGGATTTCACGAATTTGTTCAAATTCACCAAAATGACATGCAGCAAAAATTAAGCCGCATAAGCTATGTAATGGGCAGTCCCCAAAAAACGTGAAAATTAAGTGCAGCAAAATTTCTCGGAGGTCAAAATAGCACGCAGCTAAAATTTCTTGTTTTACAGTATCTCATGGAAGCGCCTAATTGCGAAGTCTGACAGCTTATCTCAGAGACGCACCACTGATACGTTAGACGTATTTATCAGCGGTACAAACAACGTCAATTTGCAACATGCAAACGAGTAATTTGACCCAATTCTGGACAGCATCCTTTGGATCACAGATTTCGTGGCTGCTGATTAATCATTAATAATTATTTTAGGATATTAATTGATCACACTCGCAATCGGCACATTTTTGATACTCCACACGTCTGACGTGGCTCGCTCGAGTAGCCTGTCTAATAGATGATCGCTAAGCAATCATCTGAATGACATAGATTCCTCATTCGCTACTGCAGTCATCCACCCGCAGCTTCGTGTCCAACCACGCAGATACTGGTAAGTTTGCATTCAAGGAGGGCCTGTCATTGGTGTGATAGTGGGGGGGGGGGGGGGTTGTAGTTCAAGTACTGTGTGTAGTAAATAAGACAAAAATTGCATAATTTCAATGGCGCAGAGATCTCAACTACTGATCAAAATTTGAGTGCTTGGTTGCAAAATCCGACCACATTATGCATCTACGCCCACTGCTATCATATCAATTTAATAAAAACGGCGCAGACGTTGGCCTTGAGAGAGATAGGACATCTTTCCGCCATCAGCATGCCTGCCAGAACATCGTAATTATATGTTTAATGATGACACAGCGATCTCAGATTCTGACACTGTTCAGCAGAGTTACCATCCCATGCGATAGATAAAGCATGCGCAATAGCTGCACCACTTCACAGCTAGATCTACCAGAATGGACGCATAGAGATATTGCTGCGAAAAATTCAATGACCGCCATGGCCCATTGGAATACAGTAACTTACTTCACGAATTACCGACGAAAAAAATTTTTGTACTTTCCAGCGAAGTTAAAATAAAGAGATCTATACGTCGATGACAACGCGCATGACATCCTTCGTTCGTCGACAGTCCACACATTTAACAACGATGAGAAAATGATTATGATAAACCGTTAGATTTGATGTGCGCCATCACATTTGATGTGATGACAGTGTCGCCTGCCTAAAGAAAGCCTAGTCATGCGACCTTTATTGGCAGGCACTTCCACAGCTGAGGTCCTCTAGGGCTCGTTCAGAGAGGAGTCGAGAAATTTTCGTTGAACGACGCCATGTCGCTTCACGCGGTCATCTTGAAATCGAGAGGACCTTGACACGCTTCGTCCGTACCTGTAAAGAACATACACGGCATTGTTATGTACAATGTGTAGTGACTATATCGGCTAAGTATATAAATTCAACAATAATTTTTAAATTTCTATGGATGTAGGCCTAGCTATCCGTAGTATTTAATTGGGGGTGCACGGTCGTATTATATGCTAGAGGCCTATAGTCTAGAGTTTCGGCTTCAACTCAACACACACATGATATTGTGTGGGCTAATCCCATCATAGCACTGTCCACAACATCATCGGCTTTTATTTTCCTTTTATGAAGACTCGCTTCCAATTAACGCGAGTCGTCACGCCCACTTTGGGATCACCAATTAACTACGCCGGATTACACGCTGGCCTACATTAAGTTAACAAGGTCGTAGTACAGTTTCCCCAGTAATGTTGCAGGAGGCTAATCCACACGTCAACATTTGGAGGAAGTTATCACGACGCCGGAGCATTACGACTGTCTCCAGAGTCCAGACGCATGCATCGCATAACGATTTGCCAGAATTTCAAAACCGCCAAGAGCCTAAGATGTCGGTAATTTTTAAATGCAGGCGACTACCGGAGATTTGAAAGAATATATTATTCATCTGAACTCTTTGCTACGCATGACTCCTGTATTTAAGCTTAATACACAAACAGTCTAAACTCCATTCCTAATCACGCATAAGGTGTAGGCCTACATATGTATATATCTGTGCGGTAAGTTACAATGTTGGCTAGTTCGTTTGCAAAATAAGCTACACCATTGAAATCTATCGGCTTACGCTTGGTCTAACTTTATCTAGGTTCGACTATCTATCTTGAAAGACATCTATGCCTGAAATTAGGCGTCAACTGCCATTTGTCTCTCTCTTCCCCTAATGCCATGTGGAATGGTTGCACAACACGTCAGTTATGAATCCCACTCGCAAACAGTTTGGATTTAAGTGCGTCAATTAGTTAGCGCGCTAACGCTTCAAATCCGCTCGGTGGCTTCAGCAGGCCCTACACGTAGCTGTTTTAGGATTCTGTTGCAGCAAGTCGCTCGACATCAGTGACTGTGTTCTACGAAGTCATCTCAACGAGTTTGCGTTGCAGCTTAACTTAAGTCAATAAAGAAAACGCAACAAACATTTTCTTACCCCCTGGTTGTAGACCCACACACTAAACAAAGCCTATTTTATAAGTATTTTATACCAACCAATTAAAGCCGAAGACTTTTAGATGGACGATTTTGGATCTATAGCGACGAAAAGCACTAGCTGACAAATTAAAGCCACCGCTGTGGGGGGGGGGGTATAATTAGCAATGGGATTTTTCATAAATTCACGGGCAAAAACAGTCACGAACAGAGAGAAAAGAGAGTGATGAAACTTGTGACTGCAAGGCGCTATTATGATTTTAAGTTTGAGGGGGGGGACATGAAACGTTTTGAGGAATCCATATAACAAGGAGTACAGGCCACGACGCGATAAAACAACATAGAACAAAGTTATAAAATCTCATAAATTTAGTCGACCCATAATTACATGTACCTGGGCCGCCCCATAAGCGAGTAGAACTGACGCATCTCGGCCAGGTAGCTGTTGAGCTCGTCGAGGTTGCGGAACTGGTCCGGGCGCTTCGGGAGCCCTCCCTGACGGTCGCCTGCTCCCCTCAGGAGCTCTGCAGTCATCTCCTCGCTGACCTCATTGGCCGAGACGGCGTAGCACGTGATCAGACACGTGATCAGGATAGCCAACTGATGTAAGCCTGCCATGGCTGGAATGCGGTATAGTTTACAGCTCGCGTTATCGCTTCGTATCTGCAATAAAATTGTAATTATTGTAGACTTTGAATTATTTTCTGGAGAGCTCATTGCGAGCTCATAAAGTCAAAATTGAATCACTGTGTAGAAATCCATCGCTCGGTTGAAGTTCGATATAAGCGAGCACAATTAAAGTTAGCAAGGCGTACAAAGTATGCTTACTTTTCTGTCAGCCAGTGGAGCATTATAAAGGATATTTGGCGCCCGATTCGAAGTTTTGTGGCGCATCTCTATAAAATAAGGTTAAAAACTCGCGACCGCATTGGGGAAGAGGGGGGGGGGGGGGTAGTCAGGCCATAGCTTCATAAGTTTGTGTCGAAGTTTGCGTTCTGTAAAAACTCTATACCACTCGGATACTGACTCTTCAAACGCAACATGCAGCCATCGATTCCATCATATGGATGGCACATTAACTTTTTGTCTCAAACAAACAGCAAATTCGTTTCCGCTCGTTTTTTGTAACAAACGATATCTAGCCTAGCTACTTTCAAAGATGCGTTAAGTTTAGGCCTACGTGTCAGGTTTGTTGCAAACCGCGCGGCTAATCAGAGGATGAGGTAGCATGTATGTACATGTGTGGTCCCACTCAGAAAGTCGGACACTTCTATTTTGATCGATCTACACTCTACAATCTACATTAAGCTAAACCTGCCTCTCGACAACGTTGGCACTGCAAGCCACCTCCTCCTAAACAATTTGCTGCTCAAAAAATTGACGCAGTAAGCCACCTGCACTGGGTTGCATAATGCGAACAGTGCGAAACAAAGCAATGGTATTAGGCCTATACATTGTTATGTATGACATACGTCATACATGACATTGTAACAGACATGCTCTGCAGCAGTCCGTTATTATTTATTGACCAATATGCATAAGCCACTTATTTAAAAAAAGATTCGACCTTGTAGGCCTAATATTATTATAATTTATAGACAATAATACTGCTAGGCTACTTACTTGCACAAGATTCGCTTGTACAGAGTATAATTCCTCGAAGTTGTGTGAACTGATCGAGCTGGTTTGTTTTTAATCTCTGGATGCGGCTGGTCTTACGCAATGTCGGATGTTACTGCAACAAGACAGTGATCGCTGCAAGCTTGCCTATTTGTCAAGGGCCTAGCCTACATGCAGGCTATACGCTGCATGCGTGCCTCAGATGCGTTCGCGTCAGTCGTCGATCACTGTCTCAAACTCTCACCATCCGCTCAGTTCACTGCCTGGAACTAACGCCCTGTGATCCCTGCAGCACTTTCACCCGCTAGGCGACAAGGCCCATATATAGGCTCACTCTCGCGTCACGCTGCCACGTCGTGTACTCTGCTGACTAGGCAATATCGACGTTGTAGCTATTTTACCGTATTTAAATTGAAATGCGCTACCCTACACACGTACATCAGAGATTCTCAAAGTGCTGCTCGCGAGCCAATAGTGGCCCGCGAAGACTTTTTATATGGCCCGCGGAAGCGTTGTTGAAAGAGCCACTGCACGTGACCCGTGGCGATGTTGGTGTTATGCTTTGGCCAAAAACGAAAATGTGGTATAAGCAGGATTCTTAAATATGTATGGCAAGTTCGGAAAAACACGGGCCAACACGAGCTGTCACCGGCCAACGCGAGCCATCACCGGCCAACAAGGGCCATCACCGGCCAACACGAGCCACCACCGGCCAACACGAGCCATCACGGGCCAACACGAGCCATCACCGGCCAACACTAGCCATCGCGGGCCAACACGAGCCATCACCGGCCGGTCACGCTGGCTCGTGTTGGCCTATGCTGGCCCATGATAGATCAAGATTAGAAGGAAACAGGGTTTGGGACGGGGGGGGGGGGGGTCCCAGGTAGGCTTACATGTACATGTAAGTCTTTGTAAGATGTCGTAGTCTCGTAAAACATCATTTAAAACAAACGACATTTAAAAGACACCATACCTCCGAGTCGGCCTTCATTGAGAGAAGTTCAGTTTTCAACAACAATAGGTCTATTCTGGATGACATGTTCGATCTGCCGTTTGCCTCGAAGACCTTGCCACATGTCGTTCAAGCCGAACTGCACTCAACGGATCTAGGCCGCCCAATAAAAGAGATCCCGAATTATGAATTATTAACACTGGGGTCGTGCATATTTTCAACAATCAACTTGGGCGCAGACAATACTGTTGTCATTGCCCGGTGCTCAGCTGCTGCCAAAGCCCTGACTAAGCAGCAGACTTAGAAGGAGCCATTACAGTACAGTAGCCTAAGATACTGCATCTCAACCTTATAGCCTACCTGTACCAAGGACGGATCCATGGCTGGATGTATCTCCCTCTAGGGGGGGGGAGGGGGGGGAGTGGGGATGTATCCCCACTCCCATCGGCATAAGTTTTTTGTCGTAACAAAATTGTTGAAAAAGCGGTGGCTTATGTAACAATGCGCGGTATAAAAATGTTTTATGCTTGAAATGTTCTGAAGTAAAGCTTAAGATCATAATTATTTATTAAGTGAAATGTGAGCCTAGAGAAGTGATGGATTTTATAAAAGAGGGTCAAAAAATAAATGTGTTACAAAAGTTCCGTCAGCACCTTCCCTCGCACCCCACCCTTCGCCTGTGAGTTCGTTTTAGACAGAAAATGGAATAGGCTTATGTGTACATGTCCAAAGTTCTAGATATTTACTCCGCCCCCCCCCCTCCACCCACGGACGAATCCTGGATCCGTCCTTGTAGTCTATTATAGACTATAAATGGTATATATACAATTTATTGTCGTATCACGGTATAATCGTCAGGCTGGGGCTGAAGATTGACGATCGTGATGCATTATGGGACCCCCGCTATATAAAATTAATGCCTTGCGCAATCTTATAGCCTCAGTTAATGGCGACGTGTGGGGGCTACGCTATCGTCAAAATTGTCCTTATCAATTGAAATAGAATGATACCCTTTTATCTAGGCCTACATTTGATGAATAATAATTTGATAATAATGTATAATTTTTAATTATTGGGCAAAACACGAATGGGTTATACAAGAATGAGCAGTAACGTTTTGAAGACGCGCAACAGACTTGCTATAGAGCCTACAGTAACTGCGTGCATGCGCTGAGCGCCTTGATGGTACAATTATGATCTGTCGTTGAACGCACAAGAAAGGGGACCGTGTGCACAGTCCCATCACTGCTATAGTTAAATTGATATAAACGATGCTGGATAGGCCCACTGTTTGCCTGTCACGCCTAACGCTAGCAGATGAATTTGGCGTATACACACGGTCATGTATGTAGGCCTACGCCTGCAACGGATTCTATAGTCCACACGGTACATTGTACACAGCCGGCGCCAATGCTTTTAGCTGCCACGACGTATCGTCAGAAACTGCAATAACCGACCAAAATGCATTTGGCTTAACCGAAATTATGATCAATCGATTTAGCCAATCTCCGGCGTTTAATCACAGAAATCAGGACAGAGTGTAGGCCAGACCTATGACACTGTATACAATGTCATGTTACATTTACATGTATGTAGCCTTTACCTACATGTACACTCAATTATGCCAATTGTGCTGAAGTACACATTAATTGCTAGCTGCAATCAAGCCTATAAAATTTAATGGTCTGCAAGACTCCGAACACAATGTATACATGTATAATCGATGTATTTACTAATTATTATCAACGGCGCAATCATAGGCCAAATTGTACCTCTCCATCCCATCTTCATCCCATCAAAATAATGCAGGCCTAGGCTAAACTTCAACGTCCCTCAAAAAAGTTCTGCTTAAAGACTCCAACAGTACTGCAGTCAAATACAAATAGGTCAGAATAAGTTCAGTTATATTATTTTGTCTGGAGACAATACTAATTCTTTTAATGCATGATGATTTAAAATAGCGTTTCAGACAATGACAATTATGAAGGGTGCAGAGCTGCCTTTCCTTGCTGCTCTGTCGACGCGAGGGGCGAAGAGAATAATAATTATTCCGTTGCTGGCTGTCGTTACTCGTCAGTGTGAGATATGGGAGAAGACCTTAAAATGTGACCTACTGAAAACGCATAGTGAGTTAGGCGCAAATCCACTGATATACATAATAATAATTACGATCTCAATGCACAAACGTTGTTAATTAATTACTATCTAGTTCGTGTAATATATCTATGTTATCACGTGCTTGTTAATATCATGTCACGTGATTTAAAGGTGATTAATAGGCCTATTGAACGGTAGGCCTCGCGTAAAATGTAAATACGCTTTACACACAATTTTGGATTTTAATTTTTTCACCATAATCGACCTAGCATACTCCATACTACAATATTTTTCAAATGTACCCCTGAAATTTGTTAACACCATTGGCGAAATAGCCTACTAGCGGTGTCATATGCTGATGGGCTACAAGACGATCCCAAAATAATGTGAAGTATAATCGTCATTAAGGATACCAGAAATAGGCCTACCGTATCGTACATTTGACAATAAGGTATATTTCAGTGTACATCTTATAATTATTGTTTGCATTGTTGCGTTACAATTCTTTTTATTTTGCTGTCTTTTTTTGCTGTCGGCATTTGAATTGAAACCAGTCGTTCAATATATGAAAAGTGCATTATTCTGACATGCCGGATTGAATATAAAGTTTTACGCCGTAGTGAAATTACGGTATCCTGATATTGCAAAACTACTGTGATAATCATATATATGTCTGTACGCACATTGATGATTGATGTTGTGTTTTTCACAGAGCTAAAGCTGTACTAAAAATGTTTTCCAACAAGCCAAACTACTTGAAGCTGCGAACCAATCTGCGGCTATGCATCAATCGTCTCAAACTGCTCGAAAAGAAGAAAAGTGAGTTCTTTCTTACTTTAACGCATAGCTTTAATACAAATCTTGTCATTTCATTCAGTCAGGATTCTGACTGAATGAAATGACAAGATTTGTTTACACACATGCAAAAACTACATGTGAAATTTATAAAATTATGTTAATACTGAACCTATTTTTGTATAGACTGTCTCATAAATTTTACGCGTTGCTTACTGACACCGATATCTATATTATAGGGGTCTAGATAATCAGTTAGAAATGGTTCCAAATTAAATTGTAAGTTTTCTCTTAGAAACCTAGCAATAATTTTGCATGAATTTGCTCAGCCGAGTTGGCGTTAAAGGCAAGAAAAGAGATTGCCGACTACATTGGAGCAGGAAAGGACGATCGGGCTCGAATCAGGGTAATGCTTCTCTTAAACTGTACCGGTATGTAGGGCAATAATGCCGTAAATGAGATTGTGGATAATTTATAAATTTGAATGCCATTCTTTGTCATTTTTTGGATGAATGCAATTATTTCGTGGCTACTGATTTTTTTTTGAGAGGAGTTTTTAACATCATGGATGAACAGCTTAAGAAGCTTCGGTAAATTCAATTATATCTGCGTAACCCTCCGCACTGAACTTGTATCTGGCTGCAGGTGGAACACATCATAAGGGAGGATTATCTTGTGGAGGCAATGGAGATTGTCGAGATGCTCTGTGATCTGATCCTGGCCAGATTCGGCCTTGTCGAGAAAATGAAGTAATGTTCCTTTAAATTCAATATCCTATGGGAAATAGAGAGATAGATGGCGAATAATTCTCTTGATTTTAGATCCAATTTAAATATAAAGTCTGATAGTCAAATGATTTTGATTAAATAAATATAATAGATTAAAAGTAGTTAATTTAAAATAAAATTGGATGCAACTGGCTTTGGTATACATTAACATGTTCATGCGAGGATAAAATCTGACACTTGTTTTTCGTTTATGTAAAAAAAGGCAGTTCTCAAGTAATTGGGTGATTTATTGCTGCTTTCGAATTCTAACTGGATCGTTTAATATGCATTTATTATATTTTGACAACATGAGGTTGATTTAAAGTATAACTTGGCGCTTGTATCCAAGCAATCTATTACAATTGAATGAGTAGCTAGCCTAGGTGCGGTATTGTGTGATGCAGTGAGATGGATGCTGGTATAGAGGAAGCAGTCGCTACAATAATCTGGGTCACCCCGCGCATGTCGGCCGACATTCAGGAGCTGCAACAGGTCACCATCCTCTCATATTAGCTTAAAACTAGTTTTTATAGTTATATGGCTCTCTCCAGTCAATCATTTTATTGTCGTCTTTATCTTTGTTGAATTATTTTCATTGATTAATTCATTGGCCTTCATTCAGACAATATTGCTGTCTGTCATACCATGTGATGTTTTGTGGATTCGTAAATTTCTAATTTCTAAGTAAATTTGTAATAGTTCGGCATGATCAATGTACGTTTTCGAATACATTTTATAGGTTTCGCATCAGCTTGCTTTGAAATACGGCATAGAATATGCGACTGCTTGTCGTCGGAACGACTTGGAAAAAGTTCATGAAAAGGTGAAAGAAATAACCTCTATGGCTGATTCTCTCCCCTGGTGTAAATATATTGAACTGCATTGATCACAATATTTTGTCACATATGTAGAACTTTCTTCTTTTGCTTTGTGCAATTTTCATGCTCTTGTACCATTTCAGATTCTTGCATCCAATTTCACTGATCTCCAGTATTCAATGCCACAGTTAAATGTCTGTGTGCTCTGTCTATCACTATAATATCTAACACTGTTCAACATCCAAAATCTCCAGTATCACTGATCTTCCAGGTGTAGTTTTATTACGATTGATTGTAAATATTTTATTGCATTTTACTTTTATTGTTAGATATTTGGCTATTTAAAAGGTATTTTTGTGACAAAAGAATTTATCAATTTTCTACAATCCGTTATAAAAAACACGCAGATTAAGAACTCAATAAACATTTCTGTTTTTCTTTTGCCGCTAGGTTATTCACAAGATGAGTGCGGCGGCGCCTCCAAAGATACTCGTA
The DNA here is from genome assembly GCA_034695025.1 of Chamaedrilus cognettii. Taxonomy (NCBI): domain Eukaryota; kingdom Metazoa; phylum Annelida; class Clitellata; order Enchytraeida; family Enchytraeidae; genus Chamaedrilus; species Chamaedrilus cognettii. The sequence goes on from JAQIWG010000304.1 coordinate 32,472, forward strand.
GAGAACTACATGATAGAGATTGCGAGGTGCTACAAGGTTCCCTTCGAACCAGATCCAGTCGTAATGATGGTATGTAACAAAAGGAATATTCTTGAAGGCTTTTTTTAAAAGATTTTTTGCAAATACCATATCAATTATCTTAATTGGAATAATAGTATGACAGTCGTGTTTATTTTTACCCGAAGCTATATGGTGCTTCAAATATTGCTTCAAAAACATTTCAATGCCTTATTTAAATATTTTTTTTGTGCTAATTTAAGTTTAATTTTAATTTTCTCAGTGTAACGTGAATGAAGTTGTATGATAGTTTCTTGTGTCTTGGCCACAAATTGTACATTACACCTTGTGGATATTTAGGGTGAGCCACCGGCTGTCAATAATCTCATCGATCTAAACATTGACTCGTTTTCTACCAATGGCGGAGCTGGAGGCGGATCTGGAGGCGGGGCATCCTTTACCCCTGCGCCCAATCATCAGCCTTCAAACAACTTGATGTCCGCCAGTGCACCTAGCGACCTCCGTCGTGATCTCACTGCCGCTGAACGAAAGCACTTGGAGGCGAACGAAGGAAGAACGAACGAATACGACAACAGGAGGCCCCCCTCCCCGCCCGGGGGTCACGGGGGGGGTGGGGGAGGAATGGCGGCCTGGGGTGGGGCTGCGCCGTATGCAGGGGCTGGTGGGGGTAGCAATGGGGAACCCGTTGGTGGTTACGCGCAGAATTTGCAGGGTTTTGTGCCAGGACCCACCGAGGTTGGTTATAGATATTTGTGTATATTATATTGAAGATGAGATACAGTGGATACAGTGTTCGTGTCTCCTATCTGGTTTTTTGTTGTTGTTATGTATGCATACTGTGCAGCGCATTTGTTTACTACCCTGCAAAGAGAAGAGTGCAATCGTTAGCTATCCCTTATGGCTATTAAATGGCAGCTGGGGTAAATGATGGTTCTTAGTTTAAATTTATCAAACCCTGTTCTAAAAAGATTTATATCTGTTTCTAAATGCCATTGTACTAGTTAGCAACTCTTATGATTTCTGTAAATTTGTTCTATTTTTTCTTTCTGTGACGACGATGGTTTTCTTAGAAACTTAAAATTTGTACGATAACAGATTATTACATAGGCTGAGTGATGCACGAAACAAATGTATTATATGCCAGTTTTCTTTGCTGCAGCCGCAGTTGGGCGGAGCCTACCCGGGGTATAGTGGATATCCGGTGGCTGCGCCATTTGGCGCGCCGCCCTTGCCGAGCCGACCGCCTAACTCAAACCAGTCGAGCCCGGAGAATGCTCAGCAGGGGAGGGGCGGAGGGGCACAGGGGCAGCAGCAGGAGGGAGACGATGGGAAGAACGCCTGGGGCCAGCAGCTCTCCTGCTTTGATGAGGACAATGATGAACATTTATCGGTAGGTGCTCGGAGTTTTGCAGCATTCGAGTCGATTCAGCTCAATGTTGACGTTACTAGTGAGTTTTGACGTTACTAGTGAGTTTTAATTATTGAGTTATTGAGTGCTTGAAGAAATAGATGAGTACTGTACGTATCTGTGATGATAATTATAAATACAGTACTGATTGTATTATTGAGTGATGAGAGCCACAGTCATTTTGAGCTATCTTAGTTCCAGTAACTTTGTGATAATAGGGTTTTGAGATGGGTTTTAAGATTTATTTATGACTTTGTTCTAATTCAGTGTTTTATGTGTCGTTGAAGTACAGTTAAAAGTTAAGCAGAGACCTGGTGCATTTTATGGTAGAGCTATAGTAGAAAAAAATTAAATATTGTTGATCGTTTCAGTCGCTTCCTCCTTATGACTGCGTGATGAACTCACCGAATCAGTGTGAGTATGGTTACACATGATTTGCTTCTGATCTTACATTTATGAGGAGGGTATTAAATTAGGACATATTGATAATTAGTGTTCTGCAAAGTCAACTCAACCTCATTAATTCTTTATTATGATCAATCTCTTTTTTTATGACTGATCTTTAACAATTTGCAATTTACCATCTTAATAGTTAAACATTGTGAAGTCTACTCTGAAATGCTACCATTCTTTTGTTAACCTTTCTGCGTCACGGAGTTTAGATTGCCTGCTGAACGATTTCTGCCGTTAGGTTTTATTGAATCAACAATGCACTGCTAAATGAATATTGTCATGAAATGTCTTTTTCTGTACCGATACTTTTTCCGGCGATACTTTGGTAACTTATCCATTTTATAGTCGATGACAGTGCATTCACTTGAGACCCCTGCAGGCCAGGGAACAAAGAAATAGCTTACAGCCCAGAGCTCCCCGGGCGAGTTGTTAAAGGCGACTAAAGAAGGGAAGCGGTTCTGTGCCGGCTCTCTTGCACAGAATTGGACTGTATATAGTCTTAGTGCTACATACACTACGAAACTACAAAAAAGAAGAAGAAAAAAGTGCATTAACTTGAGACTTTTCATTGTACATACTGAGTATTAATGTCAGGACTGACCCTATGCTTATCCTTTCTTCCAGATCCCCCAGTTGATAGTCCGCAGCATCCACTGGGGCCCCCCAAGCCCAGTCGAGCCCCTCAGCCCGTCCCTACCCCCAGGGGGGGCCCCGCCCCACAAGCGGGGGGCTCCGTTCTGCCAAACGTCCCGACGTTCCCGGAGATTCCCGGCCTGCCGAGTGTTCCGGTCAATAGCGTTGGAGCCGGGTCGGTCGCTGGGGGCGATGACGTCAACTTTGACGACTTGACGAGGAGATTCGAGGAATTGAAAAGAAGAAAATAAGAATTGCTGTTGAGAATTTGGTCCTTTTTGATTGAGACTTTGATGGATTAAAGTGTTTTTAGTTTTAGGCCAACCTATACTATTACTTTTTGGTACCTTGATTGATCCTGGCTAGTGGACGTTAGCTGCGTCAGTGTAATGTTATGAAAATGGATGCAATACCGGCAGAGTGTACTATGCATTATTGATACTACACAAAATAATACTACATATATGTTTCATAGAATTTATGCTAAATAATCTTTTTGTTCTGTTCCGTGTTTTTTGATTAAACAATTACTATATATGCTATGCTTGCAAACATAGAATCTAGGGACAAATTAGAGTTTTGTGATCGCTTTAAAAAATAGTGATAGAAGACTGGTTTCGTTGTGCACATGAATTTATGCATCTTAGTTTTCATGTTTGGAATGTTGCAATTTTTTATATAGTCCACTAATATTATGACGCAAATTATGCTCAAATTATTGCTATCATGGAATATGTTACCGATTAATAAGCTTTCTTTATTTATTTGCTGTCGTATTATGCTAAAGTAGTAGATTGAGAAGCTAGATCTTATGCAGCGATTTCAAAAGTTCAGACATTTTTGCTATTCCTAATTAAAGCTTAATCAACTAGCTATAGTTTGACAAATTTAGTATTTGAACAGTTTCGGCTTGTTGTTCAATTTCGGTCCTTTTTATTTTAGTGCGCCAACTGCTGCATATGAGAAATCAAGTTCTTAGTCATTTAATCTGTCAATTTGTATAATCTATATTGCTATTAGAGGATTGAGAGCATGCGCTTATTGGGTATCTACAAAATTATACTTGTCTCGGGTGAATATGTTTCGCTGTGAATTATTAATTTTATTAATGTATGAGAATCAATGCTATTTCAAGTGTGTAACTGATAATGCATAGTTATTAGCTTTAGAACTATATGGATATTCTGCTAAACATCTCAAATTTGTGAAAATTAAGTGATTTGGCCGAGAGGGGTTTCCTACAGCGTAATTTGGTCACTCGATTCTGAAATGTGTTTTATCTACCCGCTCAATATTGAGAATAGATGGATGCTCATAGTCTCATACTCCGGGATAAGTATAGTAGGTACTCCAAAAACGTCGTTTTTTTTAAACTACTCGGATTTAGAAATGGGTAGGAGTAGCATTACTCGTAAAAATGGACGATGGTGGAGTAGGCCTACCGAAGGCCTACTCCTTTTTTGAAAGGCAGAGAAGTGCACTACTCCTGTTGTATAAGCAGCAGGCTTAACCCTACTCCTATTTTGTAAGGCCTAAACTGAACTCTGCTCGTCGTCACATTCACATGCTTTAAGCTAAAACGCTTGAGTGTGGCTAGGTTGGTATGGATTCTCTTATCACCTGTTATAATGCTGGCTGTGCAGAGGGTCAGAGATATTGTATAACTTTTGGATTAAAATGTGATGTTGATCAAATTTCCCTTTGCCAAAAAACTTTTGACATTTTTTTTTTTCAAATTTGAAGGCTGGCTGGTCTTGTGATGAAGGTTGGTCATCAACTAAATGATGAATAAATGGTGAAATAAAAACGTTTTATAGAAAGGGCTTCGCTTTTACTTTTGGCTCTGTCGCGAGATTTTAATTTTAAAATTTTTGGCTCTGGGCAGGTGGGTAGGGCAAAAATGACATTTTTTACGTTGTAGACGAATCATTTTTTTAATAATTTGCGAATGACTCATAATGTAAAATAATAGTCTTAGTTGCGCGGCATCTATCACCAATAATTTTTTTAATATTTCGCAACATGAGAATCGATAGCGGACGTTAGCCTGTATCATGTCACGGTGCGATAAATATCACAATCTGTCTGATGCTCTGCGGTCTGAGTTCAAAACTAGGCCGACTAGGGACCGTTCACGTTATTGTATAGGTCGTCTAACGCTTGAGGGCGGGTAGGTGGGTAAGGATTTTGTTTTAGGTACCCGTTATAAATTATTTCACTGCTTGTCCCCTACCCCAGTATCTACATTGTATTATAACATTTTGGTCAAACTAAAGTGATATCCAGCACGTTTTTAGGAAAACTTTAAAGCATGGAATTGCATCTATGATTGATTATAGAATCCTAGGAGACGTTAAATCAGGACTGACGATTTGAATGATAGGCTACTTAATGATAGGCTACTTAATGATAGGCTACTTAATGATAGGCTACTTAATGATAGGCTACTTAA
>JAQIWG010000305.1:0-37433 GCA_034695025.1 Chamaedrilus cognettii
CCCTGAAAATTTCAAGTAAATATATTTACTTTTGGCGGAGTTATCGCGAATTCGCTAGGGGATTGTTTTTTTATGCCGCACTCTGTATATATATCCGAACGTGACAATTATTAGTGAAAGAGCAAACTGAACTCGTTGCGCTTCTTACAGCCGCTTCATATCGCTTTCTTTCAGTTTCAGCAATATATACTTTCTAGTTAAAATTGGCGAGGGCTCTCGGAATTTTTTCCATGTGAGTTCGTCCTTCCAGATTCTATCTCAAGCGTAATCACTTCCATCACAGCCATGAGGCTCAACACTGATCCCTGATGTAGTCCAACCTTGACCTCAAATCGATCGCTTAGTCCATCATGTGTTTTCATGGGTATCTTTGCGTCAAGATACATTGCCATCACTGTCCCTAATTGCCACTCCTCAACCCCCAACTTTTTCAGTGCCCACCTTACAACCTTTCTTGGCACTGTATCAAGGGCCTTCTCCAGATCCACAAGCGCATAATGTCACTTCACTGATTTAGCTCTATGCTTTTCTTCCATCGGCCTCAGTACAAGAATACCATCAACTGTTTCCTTTTCAGGCATAAATCCAAACTGCATATTATCAATAATGATTTGTTGGCAATTCTTTGGATCACCCCTTAACATGAGAAATTTTTTCAAAATTTGCAACAGGTAGCAGGTATGATACCCAAACGTCGAAATTACGAAAGTTGGAAAATTGATGTACTGTGATGCACCATGGTAACCTACCATGGTAGCCTACTATGGTACAATGGTATTGCGCCATGGTACCATGGTATTGTGCCTTGGTTGCATGGGAACGCTCGTAATCGGTGTGGGAACGGTGGCGGGCGGCTTGGGAACACTTGCGGACGGTATGGGTATCATCTTGTAGTACCATGCTACCATGGTGTTGTACCAAGGTAGTGGTGGTGTCTGCCCTATCAAGACCCTGATATTGAACCCGGATTCCCCCAGCTGCACGGCAGATACTGGGCAGCCATTGTTCCCAGGTGGCCAGCAGAGCCGCCGCTCCCACCGGGTTCGTCCACAGATCCTTTGGTGTAAGCTGTGTGTTTATGTGTGTGCAATTGAAAAGGTGTGCTGTTGTATGTTCTTGTGTGTTGCAGAGTGGGCATAGGGGTGATGGATGAGTGTGTCGGTCTATTGTGTTTGTATGAGAGTAGTATTGGTGATTTTCCTGTTCTGAGTTGTGCGAGTGCTCATCCTTTTTTTGCATGTTAGGGTTTCCTCTAATGTGTCTATTGCTGGTGCTTGTTGTTGAGTTGTTTGGTTTGGTTCTCTGTTGTGTAGGTATTTCTAAACTGCTGTGGTGTGTATTACTTTCAGGTTGTGTTGTATTGTTTCTTTGGTTGTTGAGGTTGGATCTGTGTCTATTTGGTGTAGTATGTAGGTGTTTTTGTTGAGGAAGATTGATTGCCTGATCGTTCTCGGAGGGTCTATGTTTTGTGTAAGGTGTTGGAGGGGATGTGAGGCTTCTTGTGTTTTCTGCTTGTGTCTGCTTAGCAGTTGTGTCTGCTGCGCAGCCAGTGGCAATTCTTAGTGCTGAGTTTTGGACTATTTGTAGTTTGTTGAGGTTTGTTTTGGCGGCGATGGGTGACCAAATTATGCTGGCGTATTCGATTGTCGGTCTGGTGATTGCTTTGTATGTAGTTGTGAATGTTTCTTTTTGTTTTTCCCAGGTTGTTGATGTGAGAGCTTTTAGGAGATCGATTGTCTTTTCTGATTTTCTGTTGTGTTGCTGATGTGCTGATACTGATTGTGTATGAGTTTTTGGTCAAAGGTGAGTCTGAGGATTTTAGGGTGTTGTACGAGGATGTTGAGGATGTTGTTTGTTTGTAGGCTAAGTCTGGTGTTGTACTCTACTGGGTCTAGAGTGAAGAGAGTGGACGTAGACTTGTCTGCGTTGAGTTCCAGATCATTTTCTTTCCAGTTCTATAGTACGTTTAGGTATGGTGATATTTGTTGCTGTGCTGTATTTATGCTTTGATGTCTTGATTAGGTGGTGATGTCGTGAGCGTCGCCGTAGCTGTATTGTTTTACTCCAGCTGGAGGAGAGGGGATATCAGATATGTATATGTTGAAAAGGACGAGAGATAGAACTTCGCCTTGGGGTACGCCTGTCTTGAAAAGTTGTTGTTTGGATGTTGTGTTTGAGTATTTTGTGTAGCCTTTCCTTCCCTTTATGTAGTTGCCGATGAATTTTTGAACAGTTGGCGGTATGTTTGTTGGGTGTATTTTTTCCATTAGCTTGTGTGTGTTAACAGTATCCAAGGCTTTGCTCATGTCGAAAGCTACTAAGACTGTCCTTTGGTGAGGTTTTTTGCTGTTGAAACCTTGTATGATGTCTTCGTTTATGTTGTGGAGTGCTGTGCTTGTGGAATGTTTGGTTTTGTAGCCGTGTTGTGACGGTATGTTTTGTGTATTTTGTGTTACTTGTGGTAGGATGATTTTTTGGGGATTTTGGCGATTGAGGATAGGAGAGATATTGGTCTGTAGGACGATCCTGTGCCTGGATCTTTGTTTGGTTTGAGAATGGGGACGATTTTTGCCAGTTTCGACATGTGTGGTATTGTGTTGGTGTTGAGGGCCACTGTGAACATTTTTCTTAGATATTGATTGCTTTGGGTCTTAAGTGCTGAAGGTGTTTGATGTTGAGGTCGTCTCGTCCAGTGGTGTTGTTATTTTTGGATGATTTTATTGCATCTTTTATTTGTTTGGTAGTGATTTCTATGACCGTTGGTGTGATCTTTCCTGTGTGTCAGTCTATTGCGCAGTTTTTCTGATTTGTGGTATGTGCTATGGAGTTTACAAACTACTTGTTGAATGAAGCTGCTATTTGACTATGGGTTGTGCTTATTTTTTATCCGAAGGTGATAGTTCTGTTGTATTCTTGCTGTGGTTTTTTGTTTGATATTGTGTGTAGGGTGTTCCAAAGAATGTGTGTGTTGTTTTTGTGATCCCAGTTTTCCTCGATTTTGCTTTTTCATATGTTTGCTTTGTTAGTTTGGATGAGTTTGTCTATTTCTTTGTTTAGTGCTGGTAGATTGGGGTCCAGGGGGTTCTTTCCTCTTGTCGCATTTCTAAATTTGATTTTTTTTAGTATTGGCTCTGGTAGTAGTTGTTTGACGTTTCTTAGTTTTTCCTTTTTGGGATGTGGTGCTTGTCTGTCGTGAGGATTGCGTTTGTGAGAATTTTGTTGCTTGTATGTACGTTTTCTGTGTGGTTTGTGTCTGCAATTTTTTTTCCACTTTGTTTGTGGATTCTGTCCAGTTGGCTTTGTGGTAGTTTGTGTAGGTGTTTCTGTATAGCTGTAATTTGTATTTTGTTTTGGTATTGACTGTTGTGAGGATTGGAAGGGGATCGGATGTCAAGGCTTGTTTGGTTTCCCAGGTTGTGCTGGTGTAGAGTTTGGAGGATATGGTAGTAATGTCTGGTGATGTCGGTTTCTGGTTTTGAGCGTTAGGTATTCTGGTGTGGGTGCGAGAGTTTAATATCAGGTGGTTTGAGTTATGGATGAGATCTGATATGGGCGTTGCTCGGTGTTCGCTGTTTTGAGAGTGCCATGAGGTTGAGTGCGCGTTAACATCTCCTATGATGATAGCGCATGTGAGTGCGAGTATGTGGTTACAGCATCTTGTGATATCTGCGTTTGGGTGAGGTGAATTGTTATGACTTACAATTCTGCGTTGGTTTGTTCAATGACTTGGAGTACAGTATTGTTTGAGAACGTTATGTTGCTTCTGATGTATGTGATTAGTCCTCCTCCTTTTATTTTGTGTCCTGTCTTTTCGTATTTCTGTGTAGTTTGATATCTTGGGCGTTTTTGATTTTGGGGTCAATTTGGATTCTTGGATGGTGATGATGTCTGCGTCAGTGTCTTCTATTAGTTGAATTAGTTCCAGGTGTTTATTTTGTATTCGGTTGATGTTGATTTGTAGTATTTTGAATTTTGAGTCTTCTTTTTTGATTTTATGGTTAGTGGGCTGTTGGTGCTGGTTGTGTTGCTTTGAAATTTTGGGGTTGGTGTGGTTGTGTTTGTTTCGAGGGCTTTGTTGTTTTTGCAGTAGTTGGATTGTCTGTGGTTTGTAGTGTGTGTCGGAATTTGCATCGAGCGAAGAATGTACTTGAAGATTGGGTATCAGCATGTAGTGTATTAAAGTGGAGGGTATCGTTGGAAGGTGGAGGAAGAGGACAACATGGAAGGAGGCAATTGAGGGTGATATGAAGGATCAAGGCATAAATAGAGAGATTGCAATGAATCAGAAGTTATGGGGGGGTCTCAGCGCGGAAAACGTCCAACATGTGCTTGCACTGAAAAGTGGACATATAATGGTATGGTGGTGGTGGCGTTGAATTTTCAGGATTGTGTGTAGTAACAAAGATTATTACGGTTTAGTTCTGTATAAGAGGGCCGCCACAGAACCGCTCCCCCTTCTTTAGTTGCCTTCTACGACTCGCCCGGATTGCTCTGGTCTGAAAGTCTATTCTGTGTTCCATGACTTGCTGGGGTAAGGACGTAAAATGTGAATGACAGTTGTTTTTTGATTGCATTTTAGTGTTGTTGTAATTGTATTGCAGTTGTGCATTAAAGATGGGTTTAAGCTGTTTTTATGTATGAATTTGTTGCTTGGATGGTGTTTTTTTGATGATGTGCATGGGATCTGTGGTTTTGGAATGCCGTATGTACCAGTAATTAAATTTTTAGTAGTGCTACTACTGATTGGCTCTTAGTTTTAATATGCTTAATCAGTCATTGTCATAATATAAATGTTGCATGTGATGAATTGAATATGTACAGTTGACTCTTGTTGGACTTCAATCGGCAGGCAAGACAACGTTTGTCAACGTTATTTCGGTATGTGCATATATATCTTTAAAATTGCAAATTGATTTTTAAGCAATCCATTAAATATGTTAGAATACAACAAAAAAATATATACAATTAAAAAGAAATTTAAAATGCAGTTACAATCTTCTTTTTCTATTTACACTGCTTGTGTACAAGACATGGGAAAGACTGTTCAATTATGATCTAAAAACATACGGATACGACAACGATGTACAATATTGGCTAGACATGTAAAAATGCTGTGGTAAACACTAGTACTGCTTGGCAAAAACAGCAGCTTCTCAAAGGGAGCTGAGTGTCAAAAATATGAGTGGCGTGGAGTTAAGTCCAAATCTGGAAGTCGCCCTTCTTGGCCCTCCTTTGAAGTGACCCTACCTGCCCCTTCGTCTCCCCGCTCCATCGACCCTCGACTAGCGTCCCAACCAACGCAGCCGCATTTCCTCTCTGAATGGCAATGTCCAGCCTTTACCGGAGGAAGGCGGTCGAGCGCAGGACCCCGGTGCCTGCCGCAATTTGACTTTCGATATTAGCGCACAGCTCCAGGGCAGAATGACCCCTGGTACCGAGGGTCTTTAGTGTAATGGTGTAGTCCCCAGACTTGCGAGCCTCGCGTACTTGATCTGTTTCTTCTCTTCAACTTTGATTGCTGCTGATCCCGCCGCCGTTGAGGAGTGGTTGTGTTACATGGGGGCCAGAGTGTAAGGGCAGGTGAAGTCCCAGACCAGGTACTTCTCTCGGTGCCAGGGATTGAGTGTTGCGCCATTGGGTCGCTTTTCTGTCGTACCGGAGAAGGCGGCAGGGCTCGACGTGGACGTCGACAGAGCGGATGGCATGAACAATTGCGTTGTTGGCCAGCGCGTGATGTCGATGTTGGCCAGCGCTAAACCGGCACGCCAAGACCGTCCTGCTCGACCTCTGCCCCGTAGACATATTGGTATGCGCGCACGAGAGGATCGCCCATGCGCATACATATGGCGATGCGTAGCTCTTCATTGCCTAGACGCAGGCCTAGGTTCGCGTAGGGCAGCGTGTGCAGCCAGGAGCCGGAGTCCAGTGAGACGGAGACGAGGAGGCGAGCGCGGTTGGTGACGTCAGCACGCTCTAGCGCTCCGCACTAACTGTGCAGACTCCGTTGTCCCATACCCTTTGGACGAGGCTGTCCGGTCCTGTACGGCCATCGACTCCTTCCAGCGCCAACCACTGAGACAGTGCCTTGTCGAGCGATGGGTCAGGAATCTGTTGAGCTCAGGGCGGCAAGAGGTTGTGCATCATGGGGAGCGATGCATGAACAGAGGAGACGAAGGCTGAGGGCATGAGAACAACCGTGATTCGCACACCTATGCCGTCCCACCTCTCTGGTAGTGAGGCTTGCGTCCAGGATTCAGCGTCAAGCTTCACGTTGGCTTCACGTTGAGAGCATTCTTGATGACGTCATTGAGGCGCTGGCAGGGCGCTGCAGGGCGAGTTTCGCAGCAGGTAGAGGAGCCGCGGGATCGCGAAGCAGTGTCTCAGAAGGAAGAACGCCTTTCTTTTTCTTTCTTTTTCTTTTTTATTGCTTCGACAACAGCAGAACATTTTAAGCATCGAGATGAAATTACAATGTCATGAAGCAATAGGGGAAATCAGAGGGAGAAATATATTCCCCGTGGTAGTCGCGCAGATCTGTCACTAGGACAGAACTGCACCGCTACATGATTGCCCGTATTATGGCAAATTATCAATAGGCAAGTGTATAGCAATAGTATAACGAAATTGACAAATACTTTGCACAGTAAAGTCAATTTAGAAACAGTGTGAGCGAAATAAATTAAAGAAAAAAAGAAAAAATTAACTTCAGTCTATGAATACAGTTGCAATCAGTGCAAACAAAAATTATGCAAACATACAAATACTTAAATTACTAATTACTCGACATCAGAAAATATAAACCAAGCTAGGTCATTTCAGAAGCTCTATATTTGCTATGGATTGTTTGATAAGTTCACGTTTAAAGATAGCTAAACTGGATGCGTCTTGAATATTTCTAGACAGAGCTTTGGAGCAGCCATCTTCTTGAGCCGAGACAACATGTTCTCAAGCTGGACGCGACGTGAGGCGAGCCCTGGGTCGATGACCAGGATATGGATGGAAAACCTGAGCCGCATTGCCTGGTTGATTGGTCGAACGGCAAAGTTTAGCACAAAGCCCGCCCATGTCGCTCGAGTGGTTGTGGAACGCCCGAACACCTCGCACTTGGTGTGGTTGAGCTGTAGCTCGACCTTCTTAGCGACGGCCTCCAGGCGACGGACCTGTTTGACGAGGCACGGCTCAGTGGCGCCCAGCCCGACGTCATCCAAGTAGCCCAACAGGAACCCCTGGGTCCTTGAGCCAGCGAGCGGCTCAGAACTGTCCTTGTTTCAGCGCCTGGCAGAACAACCGCGCACCTAGACGCCTTGCTGGACACCCTCCACTGAGTGGACGAGCTTGTCCCCCAGCCAGAGCAGTGAAGGCGCGCCATGGGCTGAGGTTGCGACGGCGGGCAGGTCCGGCCTGTGCTTGGCCACCGCCTCCAGCACGGCTTCGCGCTGGACGGTGTTGAAGGCGTTCGAAAAATCGGGTCTGACGAACGTCCCCTTCTCATTCATGCACTGGAGGTGGAGACGTGCGGCATGCACGAGATCCTCTGCTCCGCCCTTAGCCCCCACCCCCAGCTGTGTTTTGCGAGCACCGCTGCACAGGATTCGAGCGCGTGTGTGTTTGCGACGAGTCGATGCAGAGTGAGGCCTACCGCTATCGGTCGGATGTCCCCGTCCTTTGTTTTTTTTTGCCACATTTATTACTTCAAGACAAAATACTAGTACACAATGCGAGTCACAAAAGAAGTAACTAGGTTAGCCAAAAAGAGATAAATATCCCCAAGAAGGCTTGCGCCTAGACCAAACCTCTACAGCTTGTTATTATGCAACCATGTTAGTTGTTGCATATAAGCAGAAGTAGCTAGACAGAAATAACATTTACGCTTCAAGGAGACAAATGTGAAAAAAGCTACTAACTAATAATTTTAACACATTTAGTTGCCTATATGAGGGACTTGCAGAAGCACGGAAAGGCGAAAGAGTTATTAATCGAACAGCTCTGTTTTGCAGAACATTCAACTTGTTTAGTGCAGTGGTAGTTGCACTGCCCCATATAGTACAACAACAGATAATGTATGGATATATTAAAGAAAAATATAGAGTTAACAACGTGTTTCGAAGTAGAAAGTTTCTTACTCAACCCATTATGCCCAGCCCTCGGGATATTTTTGTAGTAACATGGTTTAAATGTTGAGCCCATTTTAGCTTTTCGTCAAGAAAAAGTCTAAGACATTTTGTGCAGGATGTTCATGCAAGGTGATTACCATCCAAAGTAAAATGTCATTGATCGCCAGCAAAATGTTTATGACTGAACATTGTAAGATTGGTCTTGCGTGCATTTAGCGACAATTTATTCGCTTTAAACCAGTCAGAGTGTTTCAAAAGCTCCTCATTAACTGTGGCTACAAGCTTACAGATGTCCTTACTGCTTTTAAACAATATTTGTGTCATCACCAAAAAGAATAAAACGCCGAATGTCTGAACAACGGACTATATCATTGATATACAAGATAAATAGCCAGGGACCAAGGATAGAGCCTTTGGGAACTCCACAGTTGACTAGACTAGATAACAAAGCACCATTTAAATACACATAGTGTTGTCGGCCATTCAGGTAACTGCCTAACCAGTCTAAAGCTAAGTCTTGTACACCGGAGTGTTTATGCTTATTAATTAGAATATTGTGGTTTAGCGTGTTATATATCAATTTTTTATATCAATGAAAATGCCAACAGCGAATTCTTGTGTGTCAATGCGGAAGATTTTAGCCATATATGTGGAATGATTTTGATTGAATCCATACTGGTTTTTTATTTTAAAATAATTGGATTCAATGAATGTCATTAATCGGTGGAAAATTATTTTTTCAAAATTTGCGGAAAAACTGGGTGATATCAATATAGGTCTACAATTTGAAAACGATTGATTTTTCACCACTTTTATAAACTGGACATACTTTTCAACTTTTAGTTTGTCAGGAAAAACACCAGAAATGAACAAACAATGAATAGTCTATAGATTGGTTGTGCAATGTAAAAGAGTGAACTTTTTTAACATTTACTGGAATATTGTCATCATCATCATTTTCGTTTGACGTCTACTTTAGTCCACTTTTAGTCCACTTTTCCGTTCTTGCACAGGTTGGACGTTCCCACGATGAGACATAACTCTCGATTTTTTTCCATCTCTCTATTCATGCCTGTCTCCTTCATATCGCTCTCTACCGCCTCCTTCCATGTTTTCTTTCCCCTCCCCTTTGTAACGTTTCCTTTTATCTTAGTATATCGACATGCAGATATTCAAGCTTCCTCATTCATGCTTTCCACATGTTCAAACCACCTCAGTCTCCCTTCTTCACCATGTCCGTTATACATACGACACCTAACCGTTTTCTCTAATCTTTGCTTTGACACTTGTCTTTCAATGACACTCCACACACCCATCTTACCATCATTCTCTCTGTCCTCTCTAATCTATCAAGATCCTCCACTTTCTCTGGCCATGTCTCACTTTCATATACCAATGTACAATGGAGGTGTAGAATCTGCCACGGTGATGAGGACAAGATGCGCTTGGGGAAAGTTTTGACAGCCCTCACCGATTCTAACTTTGAAGTATATATTGCTGAAGCTGAAAGGACCCCCTGCAGGCCAGGGAACTAAGAATTGGCTTGCAGCCGAGAGCTCCTCGGGCGAGTCGTTAAAGGCGACTAGAGCAGGGGGAGCGATTCTGTGCGAGCTTCCTTGCACAGAACCAAACTGTAGAGACCTGTGTGCTACACATGGTCCCTAAAATACCCCCCCAAAGAAAAAAGCTGAAAGGAAGGGTATATGAAGCATGTGTAAGAAGTTGCTATGATATATGGTAGTGACACATGGGCAATGAAAGCCGATCAAGAGGCCTGATTTAAGAGGACAGAGATGAGAATGGTGAGGTGGATGAGTGAAGTGTCACTGAAAGAGAAAGTATAGTGCCGATCTGAGAGCTAGGATGGGATTGAAGGCAGTGGGGGAGGTGGTTAGAAGAAACGACTGAGATGGCTAGGGCATTTTTTGAGAAATGAACCAGATGATTGGGTGCGGAAATGTGTGGATTATGAGATTGCTGGGAAAAGACGTATAGGGAGACCGGAAACGACGTGGAAAAGCTTGACAGAGAAGGATACGAAAGCTACAAAATTAAGACGTGAGGATGCAACGAATGGGATGAAGTGGAGGGCTTGTGTCCATGACTGAAAATGGCCTACCCCTGTGTAGGCGGGGAATGCAGCCACTAAACGCGAGCGTGTGTGCGTCAGGAAGGGCATCTGGCCATAAAAACCCAGGTTCAGCAGTCCTGATCAGGGCGGGCAAAAACGTGTAGACCTGTGTGAAAATATGGACATTAACAGATTACATCATAAAAAGGAGTTTAGGTTACTTAGTAGAAACTGAAATGAACTCTAGGGCTAATCTAACCCTAATCCATAATCATAGGCCAAACTAAACCAAAATCTTACCTTATTCTATTCGCTAAACGAACCATAATCCAAACCACAACCCTAACAGCCATGTTCATAACTGTAATGAAAACTTTTTAATGCTTTAAATATTAAGAGATATTTAAATATCCACCTGCGGTGAATGTTTTCGTTTCTACAGTACTACTTTGTATTTGATCTCTTCATGCTTTTTTTTGACACCGGCACGCTCTAAGATGCAATAATTATTTTTGACATAATTAGGCTCTTAAATTTCATTTAATTGTTGAATATTGCTTAATAATTCAATGATGTTTAATTGAGCGATTGATTTTTGTTGAAAAATGATTGCAATAGTATATCATACACACGCGCGCACGCACACGCGTTTTGTGGCCGCATTGCGGCGCTTACGCAGAGGTAGGCCATTTACAGCCATGCACATCCGACCTCCACTTTACCATATCCGTCGCATCCTCACGTTTTCATCCCCTTGCTTTTATGTCATTATCTGTCAAGCTATTCCACGTCGTTTCCGGCCTCCCTCTATGTCTTTTTCCATCTACCTCATAATCCATACATTTCCGCACCCAATCATCCGGTTCCTTTCTCAACACTTCCTCCAGCCATCTCAGTTGGTTTCTTCTTACCACCTCCCCCACGGCCTTCAACCCCATTCTAGCTCTCAGATCCGCACTATACTTCGTCTCTTTCAATGACACGCCACTCATCCATCTCACCATTCTCATCTCTGTCCCTTCAAATCTCGCCGTTTTCAGTGCCCATGTTTCACTACCATATATCATTGCGCTTCTTACTCACGCTTCCTACACCCTCCCCTTGAGTTTTAACGATATATACTTTTCAGTTAGGATTGGTGATAGTTCTGTAAACTTTCCCCATGCACATCTTGTCCTCATCACTGAGGCAGATTCAACACTTCCATTAGCATTAATCATATCCCCAAGGTAACAAACTTTCAAACTCTTTCAAATGTGTTCTCTCCTACTTTCACTTCTTTGGCATCCAGCTGGGTCATTTGACCTAATAGCCATGTTCTGCAAACAAATGCCATCTTCGAACTGACTAAACTGCCTTTTACTCAGTTTGAAATCTCAGCCATCAATGAAATCTCAGCCATCAATCATATCAGCCATTGTGCGCTGAATTTCTATTAATCAAACAAGTTTTTAATATTAGTCTTAATTGATCAAGAGCTAAGATAAATGCAATGGCCTATGTGTCCTTGAAGGCTAAATGTGGCATATTGTAGCAGTACAGGCTATGTGCAGTAGGGTAGGGTGCCTTATGGTTTAGTCAAAAATTATTTTTTGGATTTGTCCACCTCCTACCCTCCCATTTGGTACTCCTCTAATAAAAAGTTTTTTAGCCAAATTTTTCTGAAATCAGACTATATTAAGGGTATGCTCAAAGCAATTCTTTGTTTTCATGGTCTAGTTCATATGTCACGTATTGTAACAATTGCGGGTCACCTAAACAAATCAGTAACTTCAAAAATCTTCAAGCAAAGTTGCTGAATTTTGTTGTGTTTACACAACACTGCTTTGTGATTACAGTATAGCTAGAAAAAATGTCAGTGCTTGCATGTGACTGATTATATTTTAGTTTGAATTCACAAGAGAAAATATATATGTAAGTGAGAAATTCTGTGTGTGTGTCCGTATGTCCACCTGGATGCTACTTGTCGTTAAGAAGATATCGACCGGAAATTGTGTAGGTTCGACATTAAATCAGACACCACTAACGAATTTTCTCACTCGTAAAGGGGCCTTATTGGGCACCCAAAACGTGACAAAGGAACCCTGAAGGGACTCTTGGGACCCCGTAGAGCTTCGGCGGGGGTATGACACTAAACCTAACGACAGGAGGAAACATACCAAATCCGTAATGTTGAATAATTGTTAAACTGAACCCGAGTTGAACATACCCTAAATGTTAAGCATTCACTCTAATTTTTTGCACAGATCTTTTGTCATGGGGATAATTTATTGGGAGGGTAGGAGTGCAAAATTTTGAAAGTTAAGAAATAAGGACCACCCTAACGTGCAGCTCTGTTGCTTGCATGCATCAACTTATTCTTGCACAGTGTGTCAGGTGTATGATTGTAGCTTAAGTTTCATTTCTTTTTATGTTATCGATTTATATCTGTCTTCTGATGAATAACATATCATCTGATGATACACATATTACGCGTCCAAAAGCGACATTTTGTGCATTTAATCGAGTTTTCACTAACACTCTGTCCACAAGCTCCACACAGGCACTTTCCAGATTTCTCAAATGCATACATCCACTTGTCATAACCTTTGTCTTTTTTGCATTCACTCTTATGCCCTTTGCTTCTATGCACTCTTACCAGCAACGAATCTTTTCCTTCAATTCTTCTTCACTCTTTGCAATTAACATCAAATCATCCGCGTGCAGCAATTCCCATGGTAACCCAGATCTTGTCTCACGGGTAATGATGATAATGATGGACAGCCACGAATGACAGCAGGCTCAGCTCCGAGCCCTAATGCAGTCCAACCTTCACATCAAACCGATCACGTGATACATCTTGTGTCTTTGCAGATTTGTGCAGATATGTACAGATTTGTACTTATTAACAGATTTGCTCTAGCTGTCTTTGCATCAGCATGCATGATTGATGACATGATTGCCCAAACTAGCCCCACGCTATGGACACCATCCATGCATCCTTGCCAAAAAGACTCATACCCTCCAAACAACCTTGCCCTCCCTCCCTTAAATCTTGTTTGATGCAAAAAACACATATTCAGCCTCAAATCCTCATATCCTTCATCAAAATTTGAGCAAAATTTGCACCGTTACTACTTTTAGAAGACATGAACTGACAGATGGCGTAACAACTGCAATTAATGAAGTAGCAAAGGAGGTACCGGGAGAAAAGAGAAAGAAAAAGCAGCCATGGATTGCAACTCGGGCACTAGATCTCTGCGACAAGCGGAGAGAACTAAAAAGCAAACGAGAAATAGACAACACTCAAAGGGAAGAATATAGAGCAATAAGTGCAAAGTGCGAAAGTGCGAAGTCGAAGTGCGAAAAGAAATACGTAGCGCAAGGGACACTTGGATTAATCAACAGTGCGAAACTCAAGAATATGCACTTGCTGGCAATAACACAAAAAGGCAGTTGAGATCGTTAAGAAACTAACAAAGGGACTGCAACTTGGGTAGACCTAGTCGAGGATAAAAATGGAAACACCCTGTCTGACTCAATGACGGTAGTGGAGAGATGGAAAGAGTACTGCGAAGAACTGTACCATCATAGAGCAGAGGTTGACACCAATATCCCTCAAAGGCTCTCGAATATACAAAAACAGCAGGCAGATCCGCCGATATTCCTGGAGGAAGTTGTCAACGCAGTATAGATGTTAAAGAAAGACTAGTCACCAGGATTCGACAACATACCAGCTGAACTCTAAACGGAGGAGATAGCATGTACAAAGCAATTTTGGAAATTTGCCAACAAAATTGGAGCACAATATCCTGGCCAAAGTGTGGACAAAATGAATTATCGTAACCATTCCAAGGAAAGGAAACGTGAGAAAATGTAACAACTGTTGTAGCCAAATATGTCATCCTAGTAAAGTTTATCTGAAAATCTTGCTAAACCGTCTCAAACCACAAATGAAGAAGGTACTCTCTGAAGAACAAGCTGGTTTTCGGTCTGGTAGAAGCACGACAGAACAAATTGTAAATATAAGATTCCTGAATGAGAAACATTTAGCACACAATAGTGATATACATCACAATTTTCACAGACTTTACCAAAACATCTGAAAGAGTTTGGCATGAAGGGCTGTGGGCAGTTATGAAAAAACACAACATTACACCGACTCTAGTGGCATGCATCCAGTCCTTATATGAGAATGCTGAAAGTTCAATTATAATAGACAACACTCTCAGCTCTTGGTTCAAGACAACAACTGGAGGTAGACAGGAATGTATACTTTCTCCCAGTCTCTTCAACATGTTTCTTGACCAGACAATGACGGAGGTCTTAGAATCATTCCAAGGATCGATATCCATTGTTGGCCGAAAAATTTCCATCCTTAGATTTGCCGATGACATCGACCTTATGGCTGGAGCAGGAAAGGAACTGATAGAATTAACAACATTGATGGACAAAACGTGTGCAGCGTTTGGAATAGAAATCAGTTCAGAAAAGTATTAAAACTGTCTGTCAGAACGGATGCTACTAAACCTGAAGTAATGATCAGAGGAAAAGCACTGGAGCAAAGGGACGCCTTCAAATATTTGAGACCCATCATCACAAAAGACGGAAGGTCAATCGTTGACATAAAGACAAGAATAGCTATAGCAACTAGTGCACTAGCTAAATAGAAACCTATATTTAACAACAAAGATATAAATACAAAGATAAAAATATGGCTGATGAGATCGATTGTTATGTCGACTGCACTGTACGGCTGCGAAACATGGACACAGCTAGTAGAAACTGAAAGGAAACTGAAAGCTTTTGAACTTTGATGTCTTGAGAAGAATTTTGAAAATATTGTTTAAAGACCACCGCACAAACAAATCATAGGATAACACGAATTATTTTTATCAACAGTGAAAAGGCGTAAGATGCAGCTGTTTGGTCACACCAACAGAGCTAGCGGCCTCTCAACCACGATCCTACAGGGGGCAGTGGAAGGTGCACGTGGTAGAGGAAGGCCTTGCACAACCTGGCTGAAAAACGTAACCGATTGGACAGGATTGTCAGTTTACGACCTCCACGCGATATCCAAGGACCATCAAAAATGGAGACAGACGGTCATTGCTGTTGCTTATAGCGCCCCCACGATCAACGAGATCAGGGGCTAGGCAGGCAGGCATCCTTCATCATCACGTCATTGCCACTTCTGCACTCCTCGATATCGACCCAACATTCACTGTCCTAATCTCTTATTCCTTCCTTCCCTATGACTCTTCATCGCTCCGTGCTCGATTTCTTCTGCTGTTGCTAACTTACCACCGCCGGCCAGAATTGCATCAGTCGGCACGCCCTTGTCACGAGCTCCACGCACCCATATAGGATATGGCGGGGTCGTTCCTTCTTTTGGCTTTCATCTGATCATGGTTTTTAGAAGCATATTTTATGGCCGGTTGCCATTCCTGTCACCAAGCCTTCCCATTTTCTCAGACTTGGGACCGGCTTTGACTCGGCTGGTTTGCTGGGCCAGAGATTAATAATGTTTGGTCAGAATTATGTTATCGAAAAACTGCCCGACACTGTCATCAACTGCTCCACAACAGAAAGAGTAGAGCATCATACTCTTAAGACTGCTCCACACTTTGAAATAGTGACAATCAAATTTTGATTTAACGTTCGTTTCGGAGTTCGACGTCGTCATCAGGGACGTGGCTGACGAATTTGGACCTCCTTGCCAAAGGATGCACTAAGTGACTGTCATAATTTGCCACAACGCTTCGTCTTCTTTGCATTTGAATCATGTCAGCATATTTGTTTGGCGCAATGCCTAAGGGATTTACACCCGCCGCTGGCAGCCGATTTGCACTACCGACGACACCGAAGAAGCTATATCCGAGCCTGCTAGTGTTTTTTTGCTGGAGTACAGTGAGACATCGTGCGTAAATGACTTGTCCAACACTACAATATGGCAACCATCGAGTTTTTAACTTGTGTTCTCCCTCTGGACCAGCCACGCCTTTACCGACTGAGCTAACCCAGCACGTTACTGCTCATCGGTGGAAATATATCTAAATCGTATTGTATTTCGAACGCTGATGGGGACTCGCTGGTTCTCTCTTATTCTGTAGAGCTGTATGTAGATATTGTGAAAATTTGTAATGCTTTATCGTCTGTGGTCTACAAATGATGTTGAATTTGATTTCCCTATGCAGTCTGGAAAATACAGTGAGGATATGATTCCAACGGTGGGATTCAATATGCGCAAAGTAACTCGAGGAAATGTTACAATAAAGGTAAGTTTATTCAATTTTAGAGGAAAAGTTACAATTAAGATTTGTTTTCATGTGTATCATAAGTGTCACATGTAAGCGGTTCATGGTGTAATTTTCTGGAGCTTTAAAGACCATTGAGTTTTTGGTTTAGATGGTTGTAACGCACACACACGTTTTGTTGCCACATTCCCTGCTTACGCAGGGGTAAGCCCTTTGCAGCCATGGACAACCACCCTTTCCACTTTAACCTATTCGTCACATCCTTTGCCGCCCTCCACTTTAACGTATCCGTCACGTCTTAACCTCTCAAATGTGTGGTTGATGTGGTTTTTTGATTTGGTACTAGTTCTGCAAATTTAAAGCAAAATTATGCATGGGTTCAAAAGCTATGAAAGTTTGAATTTTTATTGCTCAGTTGATATTTTTTTGCTTGCTATTTGTAACCGAAAACCTCAAGCCGCTCGAATGTGTCGTTGATTTCGTTTTTTTATTTTTTACAAAAACGTTCATAACTTTTGAACACATGTATATATTCGCTTGAAATGTGGGGATCTTGTGCCAAATTATCTCAGATTCAATCCCTGCAAATATGAGGCAAATAGTGTAATTTGTCTGAGTTATTGCGAATTCGCTACGAGGTTCTTTTTTTGACTCACTCTGTAGGTAGGGCTTGCGAGACTGCCCTAATTGCAGGTTTGGTGAGATACGGACTATGCAACAGGTTGTTGAACATTGCCTTCTTACAAGACTAGACCGGAGGCTGCAAACTCTGAACACTGCGAGTGATACTGCAACCACATCTACTCGATGTGTAGCTGACAATCGAGAACAAGTTTCTCGCTCATTTGTCTCCTGGTTTTGCCACTTCTAATTTATCGTACTTCTTTTTTTGCAGCAGCAGTATGACAGCCAACTTCTCACTTGAGCATGGTTTGTGTCCGAGTCACCACGAAGTGTATTAGTGCGTTTCTGACGTATGCTGATTTTCAGAATCCTTCAGCCTTTTCACGGACTGCTTCCTCTTTGATTGAAGGTGTGATGACGTGCGATGGTGCTCGTGTGGCATCCCAATGCGGCATCTCAAGTGACACGGTGTGGATAATTGCCTCAACGTCTGCCGTCTCACCTGCTAGACCAGATGGTCCTTTTATAGAGGAAACTAACATCCTTGCATGGCGCATCACACTGCATCATTTTTAAAACCATTGTAGCAAGCAATATTTCCTCTACGCTGCACACGCGGCCTCACACAGATCCCAGATATGCCGCGCACAAAAAATTGAAGGTCGCGCACTAAAATTTGTGCCGTTATCTATTAGCATAGAACTGATGAAGCAAGCAGTGATTTTGAAAATCATGCATTTTTCCAATTTTAGTTTGTGTTTCATAATTTTGTAGCAATAGTCAAACTTAAGTAAATTTTCAAACAGAATTCATTCTTTTCACATAAATAAGAGTAAGCGAAAGAAAATTTGGAATGTGCACAGATAAGTCGCTCAAGGATAAAAAATGTGCACACACAACTTCTTTGATCCACCCAGAGACTTTTTGGCTTAGAGAGAACATTGGTAGCAGGTTCTGCAATGCTGGCAGGACGCGATTATTTATGTTTCAGACCGGGTACTCGAATTTTAAGCTACCTTCTCACGAAGCTGTTGAAGTTTTTTGAAAATAGTTTTAATAAAGGAGTTGTCTAAGTCACCATTTTGCCTTTCATCGGATTATCGTATATCGTTTCATATCAGTTTTGAGCTAAATAGACTACAATGCAATCAATTTGAAGGTCATATCGAAAATCAAATTTACATCGCCGATTTTGGCAGGACTTTAAACCAATAGCTTATAGAGCTGAGTCGACTGCCGCGAATTTGAACTTTTCAAGATTAAATTGACCTCGCAGATTAAACCGAGTTTTGAAACACGGAGTTCGAGATCAGTAATCCTGCGTGCCTATAAGTCGTGTGATATAGTGCAGTGCTCCTCAAAGTGGTGGTCCGCGGTCCGGCGCTAGTCCGCGGACCATCTGTTGCTGGTTTGCTGCGACTTGGAAAAAATGGAGCAAAATTCTCTCCTTTGATGTGAATACTTACTTAGCTTAGGTCATCTTAGTATTGTGCTAAAATACTAAGTCATCTCACGCTCTTGAGCTGTGAAGTGACAATAGGCCTAGCTCTATACCTGCTGTCATGACCACGTTCTAGATTTTGTCCACTGTACGTTTAAGTTGCTGCATACTATGCAGTAGTTTGCGAATCATATTTTATTGAAATCTACAAAATTATTTGAATGAGTTGCCGGTCCCGGGCAACCTAGTACAAAAATTGACCGGTCTGCGACACAAAAATGTTTGAGAAGCACCGATATAGTGGATCATTTTTAGCGGCCAATTTTAAATTTTATACTTCATGTAAGCATTTAATGCCAAGTGCCTGTATTAATATAAATTTCCGTGATTGTTAAGGTATGGGACATTGGCGGTCAGCCTCGGTTCCGTAGCATGTGGGAGAGATACTGCAGAGGTGTTCATGCAATTGTGTAAGTTATTATCAAACACCTGAGCTAAGTGTAGAATTTATTATTTTTTTTATTAAATTGTTTTACTTTGCTTCTATTTGGTTTTCTAGCTAGATGCTTTATTTAGAGCCTAACTCGCTTTTGAAGGACGGGTTCCCCCTTTTATCGAAATTGGAATAAGGAAACTCAAACACACTTTATTGATACAGATGTTTTACTTAATATTTGAATTCAGAATTTTATTCTATCGTTCTGCGCCTATCGCAGCTTCTTAGGTCCTAATCGTAAATGTGTGTTTTTGGGCGTTTGCCGCGGCCCCCTTATATACCGGCTGGTCAAACAAAGACACTTAACAATGTAGGCGCCCCTTACGTCGGCACATGGGCGGTGGCCAGATATCATGCGATCGTCCGATATCCTGATTGGCTCAAGCAACATCAGGCCACATCATATATGGCTACACGTGAAGACAGCCCCTTCCCTGAACGTGTTCACGGAGAGACTTAAAACTGAACTATTTACCAGATCATATTCCAATTAATCTAGCTTGATACAATTTGTTGATAGAAACTAATCTCTCAGCAGGTTTATATAAGGCTTCATTCATGTGACTGAGTACTGATGAACAACAATTGTTTTGACGCTATGATTGGATTGTGCACAGCACCCTTGTGATGATTTCGGTCATGTTACGGCGCTCTAAAAGTTGTTCGAAAATTATTATTATTATCATTATTAATTAGCTGTATGTAGCTATAGACAATAGCCGACTTGCACTCATATTGCATGCGGTTAACAAAAATGTTATCAATCAACGTAGCAGAAGTTGTAGTTATTCTGGTACGATTGGGTGCAGCTGGCAAAAAATTGCATGATGTCATGTTATTTTAAAATTCACCAGTAGGCAAATGAGTATCGTGTTTCAACAAATACAGGTTGAAGTCTCCTGCAATGATAGCAACCTTATTGTTGTACGTTCAACTTCATTTAGTATTAGTAATAGTTCTGAAGTAAACAACGAAATGTCAGTATTCAGCGGGCGATAAATACTTGCAATAATAATAGGTTGCTTTCCAGATTGCCAAATTTCAATGAAGAGGCACTCGATGAAGATAGACATTTTGCTCAAATCGGTTAGAATTGTGTAGTTCAAACAATCTTTTATAAAAATGCCAACTCCACCACCAATTTTATCAATGCACGGTGTCGACACAAAGTTGTAGCCCGGAATATTAAATACATCTTGTAATGAGTCAGACAACCATGTCTCAGTTACTAAAATTGCTGAAACAGGATGAGACAGGCGAGTTAAACAAGTTGCAAACAGCTGCAAAATTCTTTTTTAGGCTTCTGCAGTTTATACGCATGATATTGATAGCCGTAGACCTTTCAAAATGACGAAATTCATTTATTTGATCTGTAGTTAGGTAAATGGAAGAATTCTTTGTTGCATCAGGCATAGGATTGAAAGCATAATCATCTTCTTAGTCACATATTATTTCAGAGTGTATATCAGAATCTTTGGAACCAGTCAAGGAAAGTTAGCTGTTACAATAAATTTTGGCAGTGAGACACTAATATCTGTAGACGGTCACCATTTATCAGACAGTCAAAAGCCATTGGGATCTGCAGGACACTTTATTAACTTTGCTTGAGTATTTGGATCTGCGTATATCTTCACAAACACCTGCCGCCCGTTTTGTGTCGAAGCCGAGTCGATTCGCTTCTCCTTCATCAATTTTCATGCAGCAGAGAATAAGTCTGATGAGGACTTCGTCAGATGTTCCGAGATAAAAACTTGACCGACTTGACCGAAGTTAGAGACCGCTGTCTTGAGTTCATATAAAGTAACTTTGGCTAAGCAACATCGTTCGTTCATTCAGCTTGCCGCTCACAGCGTTGCCGTGAGCGTGAGTGTGCACCAAGCAGATCTGTTCTGCGCCTTTCTCCACGCTGCGTTCAAGTTGAAGCATTTTTCCCATGTTGAAGGGCTTCAGGTCCCCCTCCACAGTGCGAGTCCCGGTGTTCCTGGGCTTCCCACAGGTCGCTTCCAGCCCTTTGGTAGGATATCGATGGCGGTTTTCAGTGCCCGTATGTGGCCCATAGCGGGGTCCCCGGGAGCGATGTGGCAAAACAGTTGAGGCGTCTCTGGCATATTGTCTCCGACACTACTGATTGCTGCGTCTGGCGCATGACTTTGATATTGGACAATGGTCCTTAAGCAACATGCTAAGCAACATGCTTCCTTTGAATCTGCGAGTAAAAAACAAGGAGAAGCGTATCGTCAATTTGGAACTAGGTTGAGGTTACTGTTTGATTACTACCTCAATTCTAAAAAATGTGACACATTTGAGAAATTGTGTGACCTAATTTGTGCGGATAAATTGAGATCAAAGTTGCCAAAAAACTGTCAAGAATTTGTTCGCCTTAGGGAGGTCGATTCTTTTTTGGAATGTAATGCGATTGCAGATCTTGCAGACCTGTTCTGGGACGATTCTGAAACTAAGCAAACCTATAATAATTGTGGAAAGTTCTGAAAATGGCAGGATCGAAGCTCTGACTCAAATAATGGGGGTCACAGCAGTAACTCAAATGGAGACGGTTCAAAGTCAAATGACGCTACTAAAATAGATTCAAATGAGGCGAGTGCAGCAAAGCCTCCAATGCAGGCAACCACTAAGCAGACATAAATTTAATGATAAATCTGACAACTCTCATCGAGGGGGTGGATATCAAATGGCGGGCGGCAGCTAAAGCTGAGCCTAAGAACGTTCACACGGGGCAAAAGGCTTGCTATATATGGTCTTCTGTAGACTATTTGAAAAAAGATTATCCACAGTTTCACAGAAAGATAAATGGGATTCAAGTCAAATCATCATTGTGTGTGCCTTCACCACAGTCAGTGGACATTCTGGTGAATACAGATCCTGTGACGTCACAGCTATTTGAAAGTGTAGTGAATGATTTAACTGAACATCAAATAAATGGAGTGAATGCCTGCCTAAACTCATTTGATGACATGCACTGCCGGTGACGAGGCAAGGCTGCATTGTTTTCAGGGGTTGGTGACATTGAGATCAGACTTCAAATTGTGGGGGATGATCAAATTATCAATGGAATTTTGGACAATGGGGCAGAAATATCTTTGATCTACAGTAAACGGGTTCCTTGGCAAGTTGATGAAAATGCAATGAGTTTTGTTAGTCTGGGCAGTGTTTGGGACAAAACAAAACGAGGGCTGGAGTTCACCATGTCTCATGTAGATTGGTTGAACCGGACTCTATTGACAGGTACATTTCTATTAACACCGAGATACAGTGTGCTCTGACTGAGTTTTAGTCAGAAGGCCCGGACGTCTTAATTACTCTGACCAACTTTGAGGCATTAACAGGTGATTATAGCATTAGAATTAGGACGTGGCTGTGTACACCACTGAACAACTAAGCACATCGACATGTAAGATGCCAATGACAGACGTTAATGCTGTTAGGTTGCAAGAAGTGACTGCAGGTACGACTACTATACCTGACGGGGAGGGTATGATAGCTTGAATAGCCAAACTGGGGACGCTACAGAGCATGTATCAGATGTAACATTAGGCATTATTTGGCCTATTTTGCATGACAGCGTATTGAATGCAGAGGTTGACATTGATCAAAGCTGTGGCGCTGTGAATGAACCAGCAAACAGGGGGGGGCATAGATTCTTTGAGATTTTTGGAAACTTTGCAGAATGCAGGACCAATTGTGTTAAATGGACAAGTAGCTTGCTTGACTGGTGAATTGTTGGTGAGTTCCGATAAAATTAAACAATTTTTGGCTTGACAGAAAGGCGATCCTGCACTGGATTCCTTGCGTAAGGGGACGGGAAAATATTCGGATAGTAAATTTTGTCCACCACCTCATGGTTTAATATATGGACGTGCCACTATTGCAGGATTGGAAGTAGACCACTGGTTTTGCAAGCGATTGAAAGTCATCAAGTGCTTTCATGTTGATTTAACTACAGGTCATTTAGTGTGCAAGAAAAATCTTCAAAAGATTTCTCAAGTTTTCCATTTTCCATCTATGAAAGCAGCTGTTAAACGGTATATTGCAGGGTCTGAAGAATGCCAGAAGCGCAGACGGGTCACAGTGCATGATTGAGTACCTATAGCGCCTGTGATACGTCCTCAATCCGCCTTTGAACATGTTCAAATGGGTGTCATAGGTCCAATCAACAGAAAATCAGCAAGGGGGCATAATTGTATTCTAGTGGTGGTAGATTTGTACTCCTGCTGGCACATTGCTGTGCAATTAAGGGCTTGACTGCAAAGGAAGTTTGCGATGAGCTGGTGAAAATTTTCTGCTCAATGGGTATTCCATCCAGGATAGGCTGTGACAATGGAACAGATTTTGTGAGTGAACTCAACAAAGAATTTTGTAAACGTTTGGGATCGAAATGTTTAGAATCGTTCCAGGGCAAAGCATTTCGAACGGGCTCACGGAGAGGTTTAACCAAACGTTTGGTAAACCAAACCATTGTTATCGATGACTTAAATGGCCCCCTAGCGAATGCAATGAGATGCGATGACTAGATTACTGATGACTAATGATAGCCTAAGGAACGGAAGTTTTCTAATCCACCCGAGAGTGAACATTAATTTCTTCGTGGAAAGTGTAGAAATTTTTTGGTGAATTGCCTGGAGAATAATGTTCTGATACCATTTGACAAGTTTCATATCAATAGGAGTTGTAGTCTAAGAGGAGATGTCACACAAATCAAGTTTCTGCGAGCACTGTATCGAAAAACTCCTGCTTAGAGACTTAAACACCTTCGGTGTTTGATAATCTGTGTACAGTTCGTTTTGGTTTCTAGTGACGCCATCGGGGATCTTTTGATATGCCTCCTATGACATTTGCAACTGCAGTCTTCAGTTCCTTGAGGCTTCTTGGTTTTTTTACATATGCTCTGATTACAATGACATATCACGAAGGACGAAGGCCGAAGGGTTTAGGTCAGGGAAGTGTGATGCCGAAGTGCCTAGTGCAGTGGAATATCATACTCTAGTAGAATTTTCATTTCAGCAATTTGAGCATTAATGGTAAATAATTATTTGTACGAGTATTAGGCATGCCGATGTGAGAACCAGAAAGAACTGGACGAGTTTGTAGTGGGCTACACCTGCGAAAGCTTGCGGCGAACCAGGCAATCACAGACTTGCAGTCCTATGGCCCTTTAAAAGTACGTTATTTATTAACCCAACCAACCAACCTGTGTGAAAACATGGATATTAACAGATTACACGATGACAAAGAGGTTAGTTAGTTAGCTATTAATTAACCCATGGCGTAGTACGCAGCATTATGATGCATATGATATATTTTTTGAAAAGACAATGTCAAAGACTTTCATCCTTCTTTGATAGATGCGCATTACTATTCTTGATGTCAATCAAAAATTAAATGTCATTGATTAAAATAATTAGGTATATTTGGATGCCGTACACGCAATTTTTGCCACACGCGTCAAACTCATGCTCACATCGAACATGTGCTGTAAATAAAATGTGTTTCTGCCTCTGGGGATTATCTTTAAAAATCTTCTATATTTCTCCTACAAAAGAGCTTTAAAGTCATTGAAATCTGTGGAAAAAAGGAAATTATCAGTTTCTGAAATTTGGTGCATTTTGCTGTTTACTACAATTTTAACGTTTCAAACTTAAGCATTGATGTGAATTATATAAATTAGTTTTGATCATAGCGTATCATGAATGTGTTAACTGTTTAGATACATGGTTGATGCTGCTGATTACGACAAAATTGAAGCTTCACGCAATGAATTCCATAATCTACTTGACAAACCGCAGCTAGCAAGCATTCCTGTGCTTGTTCTTGCCAACAAGAGAGACCTCGAAGGCTCTCTCAATGAGAAAGAAGTGATCGACAAAATGTAAGCTTCAATTGCCGTTTGGTAATTTAATTGAATTTAATTGATTTTTACTTTCTAAAGGCATGCGATAAAGCACGCTTCTTTCTATGCTGAACAATACATTATTAATGTTGTCACATGGCACAAAAAATTTTCATATACTGAAACATACAAGAAATAAAATCTATGCAAGACCTAAATGAAAATTGAAATATTGATACCATAAGGACTGTTAAAAACATATAAGTTGGGAAATTTTAAAAATAAGATTTATATTTACGCTGTACAGATAAACGTTCAGACAATAGCAAAATAATCTACAATACTTGGCCTATTTAATCAAACAATTTTCATTGGAAAATTAACAATACACAGAACCACATCAATTGGACTAACAGATGTTCGGGCAACTAAATCACAAGCCACGCAGACGATTTCTAGAAAGAGAACACAGACAGTAGCCTAGTTCATGTCCAGTCAGCGCTCCCCCACATGTCATCCCCGAAGGTGCTACGGATAGCCATCTTCCTTTCCTTAATATGTACTCACCATCCAACTCTTAGACAAGTCAGCGGGATCTTCCCTTCCCTCACAACCTCACTGCATTTTTTTTGCAGTACAACAGCATACATGAATGAAAATTAGGTACAATAAACAAAGAGATGCATGAATGTCAAAAAAGGAAACCGATTTCCAAACCTGTGATCACTATGGAGACAAAATTTTCACAAATTAACCAAAAAATAACAGCACTTTGGTCAGGGATAACAAAAAAGAACAATATTGCGAAACTATAAATTATAGCGTGATAAAAGAACGCAATGGCACAGAATTACTCAAATTGATTAACCTTTTCAAATGTAATGAACAGAAACAAAAAAATAAGACTATTTTCATGCACAAGACAAGCTAGAATGAAAAATAAGCTACAAAAGACGCTCAATCTTCAACACGTCAAGGAAGTAGCCACAGGCCACGCACTGCAAAACAATCCAAGTCAAACCAGTGGAATTTAAATATTGACTCAATAGGAAGTCAACAACCCGTTTCTTAGATAATACTAGTGTTATAGACTGCCTAACAGAATCAGGCAAGCTGTCCGACATTTCTGGACCAGTAACAGAGATAAACTTCTTGAGCACAAATTTAAGAAGTTTTGCCTAATAAAAGTAGATTAATGGCTCAAGTTATATTTACCATCATAATCAGACAGTTATGCGTAATGCATACAGCAATTAAGTAGAAGTTACATTTGAACTTGTACATGAACATTAATATTTGATACTTATGATATCCTGACGTTTCAAAATACAAGTTTAATAAATAATGAAATAATAAATTACTTGATGAATGAAAATAGGAACATGTTATTATTTTTAATGCACGCTTTTGTAGACATATTTGCCTATTTAGAGCCAATGGACTTGCCCCACCTCATAAGGTAAAGGAATTGTGCTAAGAAATGGAAAGATACCAGTAGAATGTGCTAGGATTGGGGGAAGTTAGGTGGCTAAATTATGGAGAAACATCAACGGACGATGGACAAAAGATATGGTACAGTGGAGAGCAGACTAAGCACGAGCGAGGTGTAGCGATAATGGTGCACAAAGACACAGTTAACTCCGTAATGAGTTTGCAACCAGTTTCAAGCATATTGATCAGCGTACGTCTAGCATGCACGCCTAAGAACGTCACCTTGATCCAAGTCTATGCACCAACAAATAACTCACCTGAAGACGAACATGAAGACTTCTACAGTGAGTTAGAAACTTGCACAGCGAATACTCCAAAAAGTGACATCCTTATAGTCCAGGGAGACTGGAACGCAACAGGTTCCGAAGCCTACAAGGATTGGTCAGGGACGACAGGAAAATTCGCATGGGGCGAAACAAATGAGCGTGGTTTACATCTACTCGAATTTGCTCGTCTATACAACCTAGTTGTCGCTAATACACTATATCCTCACAAACCATCCAGAAGAACAACTTGACACGCCCCAAATGGAGAATACAGCAACCAGATGGGCTTTATGGTAGCATCCAAAAGATTTCAGTCAGGCATATTCATCAATAGAACACGAACCTTTGCAGGAGCCGATATGGGTAGTGACCACGATCTAGTGATGATGACAATGAAGGCGAAGCTGAACGAACGTCGGAAACCCAAAAATCCGTGTATAAAATTTAATCCCGAGAAACTCGATGACATAACCGTCGCCACACAATTCCAAGCAAAAATTGGAGAAATATTTGCGCCGTTACTACTTTTGGAAGACATAGATAAGCTGACTGATGGCGTAACAACTGCAATTTATGAAGTAGCAAAGGAGATGCTTGGAGAAAATTCGAAGATAAAGCAGCCACTGATTGCAACTCGGACACCAGATGTCTGCGACAAGCGTACAGAAGTAAAAAGCACACGTAAAATAGACAACACTCAAAGGCAAGAATATAGAGCAATAAATGTCAAAGTTCGAAAAGAATTGCACAAAGCAAGGGTCACTTGGATTAATCGACAATGTGAAACTCTAGAATATGAACTTGCTGGCAACAACACAAAGAAGGCATTTGAGATTGTTAAGAAACTAAGGAAGGAATACAACTCGGAGAAACCTAATTGAGGACAAAAATGGAAACACCCTGTTTGACTCGGCGGCGGTAGCGGAAAGGTGGAAGGAGTACTGCGAAGAACTGTATAGTTGTAGAGCAGAGTTAGCATGGACAAGGCAATTTTGAAAATCTGCTAAAAAAGTTGGAGCCAAATATCCTGGCCAAAAATGTGGACAAAATGAATTACCATAACCATTCTAAAGAAAGCAAACGTGTGGAAATGTAACAACTGTTCTACAGTAAGCCAAATGTATCATCCTAGTAAAGTATATATGAAAATCTTGCTAAACCGCCTTGAGCCACAAATAGAGAAGGTACTCTCTGAAGAACAAGCTGGTTTCCAGTCTGGCAGAAGCACGACACAACAAATCTTAAATTTGAGATTCCTGAATGAGAAACATTTAGCACACAATAGAAATACATGACAATTTTTTAGACTTTACCAAAGTATTTGATAGTGTTTGGCATGAAGGGTTGTGGGCAGCTGTTAAAAAACACAACATTACTCCTACTCTAGTGGCATGCATCTAGTCTCTATACGAGAATGCTGAAAGTTCAGTTATAATAGACAACACTCTCAGCTCTTGGTTCAAGACAACAACTGGAGTTAGACAGGAATGTATACTTTCTCCCAGTCTCTTCAACCTGTTTCTCGAACAGATAATGACAGAGGCCTTAGAATCATTCCAAGGATTGATATCCACTGGTGGCCGAAAAATTTCCAACCTTAGATTTGCCGATGATATCGGACCTTATGGCTGAAACAAGAAAAAAACTGATAGAAGTAACATCATTGATGGACAAAATGTGTGCAGCCTATGGAATAGAAATCAGCTCAGAAAAAAGTAAAATACTGTCTGTTGGTACGGATGCTAAACCTGAAGTAATAATCAGAGGGAAAGCAGCGGAACAAGTGGACTCCTTCAAATATTTAGGATCAATCATAACAAAGGACGGAAGGTCAATCGTGGACATAAGACAAGAATTTAATAGCTATAGCAACTAGTGCGCTAGCTAAATTTAAACCTATATTTGACAACAAAGATATAAATGCAATGACAAAAATAAGGGTGATGAGATCGATCGTTATGTGGACAGCACTGTAGGGCTGTGAAACATGGACAATGCTAGCAGCAACTGAAAAGAAAGAACTTCAAGCTTTTGAACTACGATGTGTGAGAGGAATCTTGAAAATATCATATAAAGACTACCGCACAAACAAATCAGTGAGAGAGGAAATAACTGGAATTATAGGACAACATGAATCTCTTATATCAACAGTGAAACGGCGGAAGATGCAGCTGTATGGTCACACCAACAGAGCTAGCGCCTCGCAACCACGATCCTACAGGGGGCGGTGGAAGGTACATGCGGTAGAGGAAGACCTCGCACAACCTGGCTGAAAAACCTAACCGATTGGACAGGACTGTCAGTTTATGACCTACACACGATATCTAAAGACCGTCAAAGATGGAGACAGATGGTCATTGCTGTTGCTCATGACGCCTCCACGATCGACGAGGTCAAGGGCTAGGCAGGCAGGCACCTCATAAAATATTTTTTTTTTATTAATAAGGTTGGACCATAGTGCGGTACAATGTAATTACACCGTGGCTCAATAGTAAAGGACCCAATGAATTTCTTCAATAACTGCAGAACGCAATAAGCGTTGTCAGTGAAATTTGATTTGGATCATTGCTTTTTAATTCTGTCAATTTTCGTCGAAGTTCATCAAGCAGTTAAGAAGATATGAGTAATCAAAGTTTACCTACAAAGAATCTCATCAGCCAAGCTTGGAAGCGACTTAACTGCTATTTGCAGGAACAATTTTGTGGCAACGATCTCTTTTATATTACAATTCAATAATTGGTAGCCCATCCAGGAATGTACACTTCATGTTTCATCAAGATTTGGTTCCAACACGAACGTGAAACGATTGAAGAGCATGGTATTAAAGAAGAATGACAGAAAGTGCCGGGCGTCAAAATGGAGTGCCTGTCAATTATCTAAATTTACCAGCGTGGTGCTTGTTACAAAAACGCATCAGAAGAAAATCAACGTCGAACACCGGAATCACGGAACAACCAAAAAGTTGGACAAATTGGAACATTCTGCACTGATCACAAAGATAAGCAGCAGCGTGAACAATTATTGGCTTGCACAAGGTGGAAAACGTCAATTAAGCAGCTTCCCAGCCTAGTTGATGAGTTTTTTTTAGGTCAACTTTAACGTCTAGTATCTTTTTAACCGTTCCATGAAATTCAACGAAAATTGGTAGAAATATGTAGCAGTGATCCAAGTTAGTATGGTAAACATTTCATGGACTTGACTTATTGTATCGCATACAATAAGAGTTAATCAAGAAATTCGTTGGTTCCTTATTTTCGAGCCACGGTGTAGTGACCTTCTGGGTAGAATATATTTTACTGGATTTAATATTACGAGACTTTAAGATTTTGTTTGCAGTTTGAGCAGCATAATACTTTTAGTTTAGGTCTTGGTCTATATATACACCCAAAAATTTAGTAGAAACGGCGCGTTCAATTATACTACAATTAATGCTGATCATAAAATTTGTATCAGATGAGCTGGAGTCACGTGATCTTATACTAAATTGTGATAAATCAGTTGCGCTAAGAATAGATAAAAAATGGAAAGCCCCTTGCAGCAGCCCTAAGTTTTCTTGCAACTTTGAAAAAACGAAAATTAAATTTGATCGGACGTTTAACGCTAACCTTGCAAAACTTCCAAGACAAGAAAATCCCACAATTAATAAACATGTATTACAGTCAATTTAATTGCTTCCGATTTCTTCTTTTGCATTTTGATTGAATCTTTATCTGTCTGTATTTGCTGCGCAGTTGCATTTTGCGCACCCTTATTTATGTTTGTTACTTGTGCTGTCCTGATGACAAAAAAAAGATCATCATCATCATTTACATTTTACGTCCACTTTTCTGTGTCAAAACAGGTTGGACGTTTCCCACGATAAGACTCCGCCACAACTCTCGATTCTTTGCCATCTTTCTGTTCATGCCTCGCTCCCTCATATCGCTCTCTACCGTCTCCTTCCATGTTTTCTTTCCCCTCCCTCTTCCAACTATCCCTTCCACCTTAATATATCGACATGCGGATACCCAGTCTTCCTCATTTCATGCGTTTCACATGTCCAAACCACCTCAGTCTTCCTTTTTTCACTATGCCTGTTATACATACGACACCTAACCGTTTTCTCAAATCTTCGCTTTGACACTTGTCCTTCAATGACACTCCACATGTCCATCTCACCATCATTCTCTCTGTCCTCTCTAAAACCAGAAGATCCTCCACCTTCGCTGGCCATGTCTCACTTCCATATACCAAAGTACTTTGCAGACACATTTTGTAGAATTTCCCTTTCAGTTTCAATGAGACAACCCTTGCTGCCAAGATAAGTCCCAGTTTGTTAAAAGTTTGCCCAGGCACTTCTCACCCTAGCTCTTGCTGCCTCCTCTGCTCGCCCTCCGCAACCGATCATATCTCCCAGGTAACAAAAACTACTCACACGCTCCACGTTACACCCCGCCTCAAACACCGCATACTTCTCCTCCTTTGTCTTAACACCATTGTCTACACCTTGATACACATCGAGCACTGAAAAAGTGGATCTTCCTTCAATCTACCTTTGATTTCACTACACTTTTTGTGAAACCACTTCCTGCACTTGCAACATTTGATTGAGTTTAAACCCACTCCTTCTCTGCATACTCCACATGGATATCTTCCTGAGCTCATGATTTGTCTCAAATTTTCCTTACACCTCATCACCTTAGTTTTCTTAAAGTTTGCCCGAAGTCTCTTCTCTTCCAAACTTTCCTTCCATATCTTTACTGTCTCTATCAGCAACTCTTCCGACTCCTCAGCTGATATAAAAGATACTGAATAAGTAAGAATAAGAAATAATAAAATAAAGATACATATATAAACATTTTCTACGTGTACCAAATAGTATATGTCTATTTCTATATTTACATTACATAGATCATTCATCCACTGTGTTTCTTTTTACCCTGCTGCCGCCTGTAGCATCTCTGCGAAAGGCCCATGGGCCCTGACGCTTTGTCACATGTCATTTTGCTTAAGGCTTGCTCTTCATGAACTGTGTCACTATTATTATTTATCTTCTACACCTTGTTCCAAAAAAACCGGAACCGCTAGATTATGATGGTGTATCTCGTTAATAACTGATGGAATTGTGCGAAAATTGAACCTGATATCTAGATGTCTGCCAAAGCCTTTGATGCGAGCGTGCAGAGGTGCACAGAGATGCCGCTGCCTCACAGCATTATCAATAACGCACTTATCGAATTCGTTCAACGTTGTCACTTTTACTCAAAATTACTGTACTCTGGAAGGGATTGGTATTCTTAGTCAGATGTTTATCAGATCTCTTGCATCTCCACACAAATTGAATAATCAATGTTCATTGCATGGTTGATGACAAGGTTGTTGATGGTAGGAGCGCTTAGAGTGTCCGTTATCAGCTGCTGCACAGCCTTGCATGAGGGTGTACTAGCGAAGCGTTCACAATTTTTAACTTACAGTATTCTGCTACAATTATTATTGTGAATTGATCAGCAATACTTCATTGCTATTGTTGTTGAGAAACATAGCCAGCTCCTCAAACGATATCAGCTTTCCATCCAGACCAATGCAATGAACTAGAGAGAGAAATGTAGCTTATTGTCAATGCCACTCCGCTTAGCGTTAGAAGTTCCGATTTTTACGGCGCACCGTGTAGGTCACGTCATGAAACGTCGATGACTGCATTTGACCCGGAAGCAAAATTTACAGCGATTATTATTATTATGATTGTGTTTTTGAAGGAACCTTTCAAGTGTTCAAGACCGAGAAATATGCTGCTACTCTATTTCTTGTAAAGAGCAACATAATATTGGTTCGTCAAACTTCATTATTTATTTGATAAACCATGCGTGTTTACTTATAAATATTTGATGTTATGTATGTAGGCATCTAACTTAAATAAATTGTAAATGTATGTTATGTTATTGAATACTAATAATAACATTTTAATGTGCAATAGTATGCTGAGTCTGGATGGAAAGCTGATATCGTTTGCGAAGCTGGCTATGTTTCTTATTGCTTTGCTCAACAGGCACAGTGTCCTTCTGCAACTGAGCTCGCAGCTGTACTAGGATGTGCTTGACCTTCGTTTCAAGTATCCTTCTGAACTCGCGGTGGCAATGGCCACCGTCAACATCAAAGGCCGCAGCATGCGGAGGCCGGGGCATCAGCATGCTACATCAGGTTGCTCGCGACTCTAGGCGTTATCAAAACTTTCTTTGGACAAGATCCCATAGACCGGCTGGAGCTGGGGAGGTGGAGGAGGCAGAGTTTGTTTGATGCCTAGTCTCCTAGGCCTGGCCTTAGCTGGGCCTAGAACTCGAGTATGATGGGGCCCCCACAGACTCTGGACCGATGTCATCATTTTCTTCTTTGGTGAAGTGTCAGCTTAATCGCTGCCTCCCCCTTAAGGCCCATTAGTCTCCCAATGTACCTTTGTGTGGTCA
This sequence comes from Chamaedrilus cognettii, assembly GCA_034695025.1. NCBI lineage: Eukaryota > Metazoa > Annelida > Clitellata > Enchytraeida > Enchytraeidae > Chamaedrilus > Chamaedrilus cognettii. The sequence goes on from JAQIWG010000305.1 coordinate 33,025, forward strand.
GGGAGTGAGGTCGTATGTCTGTGGTCGCAGGACTCCAACCTGTGCTTGCATGAGAAAATAGACCGAAAAACTTAAATGATGATGAAGATGATTAGAGGCCGACCGAATTTCGACTCTGGCCACGGTTTTGGCTTCGAAACTGACTATTTTTTAACTGATGGCTGGTTTATGCAATGGGCTGAAGTGCTGTGCACACTTTTGGCGTAGTTTCGGTAACGGCTGCAAGTTAAATTTGGCTTGCGGCCTTGCCGAATTTGGTCTATAATGCAACTCTAGGCGTTGCATCTGCTTGGAATAAAATACAGTCAACACTTCAAATGCACCTCCGTGCATGCAATGCAACTAATTCGTGTACTTCCCCCGCTGGCCACCTCAGCATATTGCGGACACCATGATCATCAATAGGCGGTGTGCAAATAAACGGCTGCAAACAAATGGCCGGTTAATTGAGGCCTCCCAGGAACGGGGACGCCAATCTTTCATGTCGCAAACATGATTTAATGAAGTGTGTTAAACAAATTGCGAAGATCTCGCAGTCTCGTTATTACTACATGACATTTGGCGTGAGGGTGTAAAGGGGAGAGAGGGATACGTTCAATTATGCTAGTGGGGTTGCCTATTATCTCCGTGTCAACAAGACGTATCAGCTATTAGCTATCAATTCACACCTGGTGCATTTGCTGCGGCTGCTTCATACCAGTTGGTCTACACCGTGGCTCAAAAGTAAGGGACCCAATGAATTTCTTCAATAACTACGGAACGCAATAAGCGTTGTCAATGAAATTTTTACCACATTAACTTTGATCATTGCTTCATATTTCTGCAAATTTTCGTTGAATTTCATCCAACGGTTAAGAAGATACAAGTAATCAAAGTTGACCTACAAAAAAAGCACCAAACAAGCTTGGGATGCTTGATTGCTATTTGCATCAACAATTTTGTGGTAGCGATCTCTTTTATATTGCAATTCTATAATTAATAGCAATCCAGGAATGTACATTCATGTTTCAAAAAGATTTGGTTCCAACATGCACACTGAAACGATCGAAGAGCGTGGTAGAAAAGAAGATTGATGCAAAGCGCTGGGCGTCAAAGTGGCGTGCTGTCTTTTATCCAAATTTAGCAGTATGGTGCTTGTTACAAAAACGCGTCTGAAAAAATTAACGTAGAACACCTGAAGCATGGAATAACAGAAAAGTTGTATAAATTGAACATTCTGTACTTATCACAAAGCAGCGTGAACATTTGGCTTGCACAAGAGGTGCAAATGGCAATTAAGCAGTTTTCCAGCTTGCGGACGCATTTATTTGTAGATCAACTTGACTACTCGTATCCTTTTAACTGCTCGATGAAATTCAACACAAATTGGCAGAAATATGAAGCAATGATGCAAGTTAATGTGCAAAAATTTCATTGACAGCGCGTATTGCATTCCTTAGTCATTGAAGAAATGCATTGGGTCCTTTACTTTTGAGCCACGGTGTATTATCCCCATGTTGGACAATGACGCTGTCAGGGTGATTTTAAAGTGAATAGGACCAGAAGTTGGTTGTTAAACAATGTCGACTGGACTAGAAGTGTAGCACATACAAGGGGAGAGTCGGCAAATGGTGCCCAGGCGGGTAATGGCGCCCACCTATTTTTCTACTGGTAGGCAAACTATTCAATGACTTTCTTGACACGATTTAGGCGTAATTGTGAAAAGGGACTTAGTGACGCCTTGTTTTTAAGTAAAAGTCAAAACCTCGCAGTAAGTTCTCAAAATACGTCTTTGAAACCGATTTCATGTAAGAAACGATGCTTGGACGAAAAGTCATTGCTCCCAAACCATCCTCAGTACATATAATTCAAGCCTATCTTCCAGATCAGCATTCATTTCTACACACAATCGGTCGCTTGAGCGCAGCATTGACCGACAATGGCGTCGTATAACTGTCAATCAATGTACTGTGTTTGCATTCGGGTAATGGCCCCCACGTGGGCGCTATTACCCGAACCAGATATCCTTAGCATGATATCTGACAAAATAAAACTATCAAAAATCTGAATCTCAGCTCCTACAAAAGTTAAAAATAATAAATTTTTTGCTTCAAAATTTGTCAAATTAACGACACAAGTGAGTAATCCCTAAAGATATTCGGAGAAACAAATTTGGGGAGAGGGGACGGCATCAAACTTCGAGCAGGTAAATTTTTTTTGGTTTTTGCAACATTTAAATGGTTAAATTTCTCAGATCACCAACTGTGAGATACAAATGATTTGCCAATTCAATTTCACATACGATGCTGTAAAAATTATTCACATCAGATATAAGTGAGACTCACAGCAAGGTTTAGTGTAACAAGATCAATTGCTTACATTATAGATGCGTCTGTTTTTCCAGTGTAGGAGTTGTGCAGTGTTTCAGATTTGAATTTGGAGATATACAAAGTTTTCTCCATTCAATTGTGCACATTCTAGTGGTGAAATCGCAAAGATCGGAGAAGGCTAAAGATTTTTCGATTATAATTAGCATCATATTCCAAATAATGGAAAGGCAATGGCGCTCAAGTGGGCGTCATTACCCTACCATGGAGGGTGATGGCGCCCACTAGTTAAATTTGTACTATTTCATCTTACTGACTCATTTGCTCAATTTATTACAATTTAACTATAGCAATGCATACAACAAACAATCATCATCAATCTGCATTTCATATAAGTTTGTCAGGTTACACATGGCTGAGTTATAAGTGATAGTCTTTAAGTGGGTGCCATTTGCGACTCTCCCCTAATCTGATCATATAGAGGGGAGAAATATTTAGTAGCTCGATTGTAAGTCCGGTCTATTTGCACAAGTTGTAATCTGTTTTTAACTATTCGGTGAATGCTTCAAAGTAGGCTGCTGTTGAATCATACATTTTTGCCCCTCTTGAAGCATCAGACCCTATTCAAACTAGACGGAAGCACAGTACCCGTGCATATACGGCGTGCGTGCAAGCCCCACGAGTAGAAAAACATGAGTTTTGAAATTTACTGCAGGATTTACCCATTTTGAAAAGATTAGGCAAACATCTACAACATGAACACAAAACACATTTTCTGTGATAAAGAGAATTTTTTTTTTTTTTTATCTTAATCTGGGGGGCTCCAGGGGGCACCATTCATTTTGTACAAATCCAAGGGTAGCTATGTAATCAGGGCTTAGTACATATGTTCACTAAAAATTGTCAAAATCCGTTCAGTGGCGGCTGAGTTTTTGTGGCGCAAGGGTTTTGGCCCCCCGACTTTTATAAAAACCGATCACCCATCTCATGTATGAATATTTTGTTAAAACATATATAGGGCGATTTTTACTAAGTAGCAAGTGGAATAAACTGGTGCAAAACGCGTGCAAATCGGACTGATAGTAAAAAAGTTATCGTGATTCTTGAAAAAGTGCATGAAATGGCCCCCCAAGGCCCCCGTAAAATTTCGAAATGAATTTTTCGGCCAGAAACACTTTTTCCAATGGCATATATGTTTTCTCCCTGGTTTCATAATTGTAACGCTCAAGGTTGTTACCCACGATGAAGGGAATTTTTTTTTTTATTCAAAATCTGGGGGGGGGCTCTTGGGGGCACCGTTCAATTTTTTCAAAATTCAAGCGAACCTGTATAAGCCGGGCCTAGTTCGCATGTTACCTGAAAAAATGGTAAAAATCCATTCAGTGGTGGCTGAGATATTGTGGCGCAAAGGTTTTGGCCCCCGTCAACTTTTATAAAAACCGTTCGCCCACCTTACGTATCAATATTTTGTTAAAACATGTATAGGGCGTGTTTTAGTAAGTAGTAAGTGGAACACTCTGGTGTAAGAAACGTGCAAATCGGACTGATAGTAAAAAAGTTATCGCAATTCACGCAAAAGTGCGCGAGGTGGCCGCCCGGGCACCCCCACAATGTTTACAATTACATTTTTTTGCTGTAAACATTTTCGTTGACGGCAAAAATGTTTGGATCCTTATTCTAGACCTATAGATCAGGAGGCAAGTCTCCGGGAATGCGCCAAAGATGCGCAAGAAAAAAAAATAGGTGAAAGAATTTTTTTTTTCTTTTTTTAAATAAAGAAAAAATTAAATAAAGGTACCGGGCCGAAACAGTACGGCATTCGCCTATCGGCGCACGCCGTAAAAATGCTTTCATGTGTAACGGTACTCTCTAGATAGTAAACAAATCTATTTTGAGGCCTTTCATGTGCTGTGGACTCGCTATGGTAAATGAGCCATAGCTGTGTAACGAAAGTTTAAGGAGCACAATATTTTCACTCTAGTATTACAAAAGCTAAGTTAAGAAATTATATTTCATGCCTATACTCCCCATCTCCGCGTGCTCAAGAGAGCGTCGCACGATGAGCAATAGTTCTCCACCCCTGCCTGTCCTGTGCCTTCTGGA